>JBBPUI010001026.1:0-12781 GCA_038094615.1 Heimioporus aff. retisporus | reverse complement strand
ATTCAATGGATTGAATATTTAGAATCGGTGAAAAAATAAGTAATTTAATTCTCTCTCACAATGTTACGCTCGGCGCTGAAGCAGACATCGTGCCCATCCTCGCCCGCATTCGGCGTGCAGCCCTCCTCGCCGCCTCCTCTCCCCACCCCACCGCCGAGGACGACCTCCTCCTCCTCGCTCTCAACCTTCCCCTCTGCCTCCACCTACCAGACCCAATTCGTGCCTGGTGCATCGTCCTCCATGCTCTCTCCGAATCCTCAGTCTGCGCCGCTCGTGTCCCAGGGATATACCCCCAAAGTATCCTTTGACACGTTCGAAAACCCAGCTGCGTCCATGTTCTCGTTCACCCTTCATGTTCAGTCGGAGGGTTATACACGAAATCATTCCACGCGCGTCTTTCTATGTGCATCGAGTCCCGACGAAAGTGGTAGGGAAGCGCTGGAATGGGCACTCGAGTGTCTTGTTCAGGACAACGACGAACTCATTGTATTCAGGGGCTTTGATCAGGATGAGCTAGGTAGCAGCACACATCTCGACTAAAATCACGTGTCTCATCCATGTGTAGAAAAGGACCACGAAGTCGTACGAGAGGAAGCAAGGGATCTGATGCGGCATATTCAAGACAAGTGTGTCGAGTATGATCCGGACCGCAAGGTATTGGGAATTCCTTTTTGCCCATCAATGGTTTCCCTTTTGAACATCCTTTCGAGATCTCGATTATTCTTGAATTCATCGCGGGTCGTGTGACCACAACCCTTGATCGGCTTATCGCACTTTACCGTCCCGACTCAGTGGTGGTCGGTATGCGTGGTCAAAAACGAGGTGTTCTTGGCTTTGGTGGGGGTAGACCCGGTGGCGTGTTCAGTGGTCAGTGTGACTCTTCTATTCTTGGTAGCTATGGATTCAAATCCTTTCACAGGGGTGGGCTCAGTATCCAAGTATGCACTCTCCCATAGTCCCGTCCCCATTATTGTCGTTAGGCCAGAAAGCAAGATAAGAAAGGTCCGAGAAAAGAGGCTCAAGGATCCAAAGCGAGGTACTCATTTTGTCAACGAGTAAGAGTTCTGTCTGCGTTATGTGCCCGATAGGGTACTGACCAACCTTGTAGATTGACTCTTGTAAAGACAGAGAACATTGGCGCGTTACCTGTTGCCCCAACCGTCTCACTTTCTACTACAAGGTCATGAGGCCCGATGGTCAGTTGTAGCCCAGATCGCCGTCTCGGTTACACCACCGACTCCTGCGATAAAACAAAATGGTTTGAACTCTCGTTCAGAATGCAAGGATCACACTGTATAACCTGGCTCCATTCTTCCTCGATTCTTGTTGTACACTCACTCTATCTCATACCATATCTGGATGGGTCTGACATAGTTGTGACTATATTCCACGAAGCTGTCTCGGTACGTTCAATCACGTGTGTGGCTTGTGTATATCCACCCCTAGATGTATCGTTGTTTTTCGCGCACTGTCGTTGTATTTTCACTTTTTAGCTGTATCATGTCCCTTGTCCATAAGATTGAATGCAGATTCGTGAATTATCTCTGTTGAAACCAATTTTGAAACAGTTGCTGGACCCTGTGACATTGGTGCTATAGATAGTGGTCAACTGATCATGAGAGCGATCCCCGGGTTTTCCGAAATGACCCGACATCGAATTTGCCGTTGTTAAATTGCAATGCATCCTCGTTTATGGATTCTTCAAATCTCAATTCGACGCCACCCCTAATCTATGCGCCCGCTTCACACTTATCAGCGCAGGCCGAGCATTGTCTAAGCGATGGGTTGGCCAATCATATGAAATGCCGTTGTTTTCTATAATTGTGGGAACGCCATGAGCCATGTTCGCGGCTATGGAGCCGCCACCCATGGCTTTGTGGCCCTCCACGGGCTAGCTAGTGGCACTTCAAACACTGGTACCAGCCGACCCGGATCTGCGAGGGCGATTGTTTACGTTGTTGTTCTTGAACCCTCTTGCCAGCCTACGCGAGACTCGGCGGGAACTCGGATCGGACTGGTAAACGATTTCAAGAGGATACTTGTTAGATGGACAAGTACGGCTGACTGTAATTCGCAGCTAGTATCATTCCCGACGGGACGCTACGTCGCGGAATGACTCACGGCTTCGTCCTCGTTTCGGAAAATTCCGAGGGCTCATAAATATTACATGCGCCGCAGCTGACCTCTCTGCAGCGCTTAAGCCCTTTTGGAAGTTTATCCCCTTGTGATAAGCGGTGATACTATTGTAGTAAATGGACACTGCCAGCGTGTGGCGATAGGCAGACGGGGTTGTTTTTTCTTTTACCCCAAATACCCCCAGCAAATGCTTCGAACAGCTCTTGCCCTTCTTGTAGCGACCGTTCTGTCGATCCCCTCGCCGGTCGGCACCGTCCAGGCGCCATTAAATTCGAGCCATGGCTGGCCAGACGCAAGCCATGCTATTCATGGCGAAGACCGTGATAGTCTCGCGGGATGGAATCTCGACCAGCCTGCAGACCCCGATAATACCGATCACCTCGTGTTCGAGACCATCCACTCGCTCCTTCAACGTTGGCCGAACACACGCATGAGAAACGGTAGTAATCTACGTGTTTTGCAACGGCGGTGCTGTCAGGCTGAATGTGCACTTGTTTCTCTCTAGGTCATAATATCGTTCCGGGTATCATTCCAAAAGGAACGCTGCTTTATCACGTGAAAGAAGACGACGACGAGTTGCCGCCAGGCCCGTGGTGGCTTGCCACAGAACCTGAACATTCGGACGTCCTCTGTATAAACTTCTTTCTTGGGGGTCCGAACGAGTCATGCCGGTTATTCACGTTCGCAACCACTCGACCACTCAAGATCGTATATTTCGATGGAAGTAGTGCCGCAAACATCCCAAACGGCACGGCGGACACCCAAGAACTCCTTGCGTGGGGTACGACACATGGTGGCACCTTCGAGTTGGAAAAACCGATGATGCGAGACCTTTGTGAATGGGGAAGGGATCTCGGCTTGGATGGCTTATTGAGGTACTGTTTTTTTTTAAGTCCCTCCGAGGACTACCCGCATTGAACGTTGTTACAGGATGGAAATGGATTTGTGAGCGACCGTCATGTCCCTCGTGACCTCGCTCACCTCCATGTTTTAGTGAGATCGTGCTCTGCAACTCCACCACCGGTCTCAGCCTGGTATCCTCTGTGAGCCTTTCGATGCGCGAAGCTAAAGGTTTAGATATGGGTGAGTCATCGTCTGTCAAACTTGCTTCTCGAAGAATCCTTACGTGAGCCGTACAGTCGGGCTTATCACGTACGAAGTTATCGAAGCTGGTTCTTGGCACAACCGCTTTCCCGGCGAGACGCGCGTCCAACTGGATTTAGCCGGATTGGTCTCCTTCTACGACACCCAACTCGTCCCATCACTCGTTCCCGTTCGAGCCGGCCAGGAAAGGTGGGACCACCGCGCCCAACATACATCCAGCGGAGACCTGTCGGCCGTAAAGTCGAGGCTGGAGGCGGCACTCGCCAGACCACTAAATCTGTCTGGCGAGACCGACTGGAGAACGCTCATACAAGTCATAGTCGATCGATTCGCAGGACGGCTCGAGCTGATGCGCCATCTCCTGACCTCGTCATCGTCGTCGGCAGCGAACCCAAGCGACCTTTCAGATCTCGCCAAAAGGACCCAGGCGCAGCTGAGAATCGTTCTGAGGCCCTACATCCCTTTTCTTGTGAAGCCCGTCGATCCGTCGGACAAAGCGGACCTCGCCTGGGCGACGCCCGTGTACAAGCATTGTGCGACGACGCACACGTCCTTCCTGGTGCCCAAGTCGGGATCCATGACCGACTCTGAGAGATTGATTCTCCAGGCCGTGCAAGGGACAAGCAAGGAAATCTGCCGCGTCGTGACCAGCATGTGGGCGGCCGGGGTGTACGCCGGCCTCGACAAGTCGTTGAACGCGAACCCATCCCCTGACATCGCCGAGGTGACGCGCGTCTGGAATGCCTGGGGAGGCGACTTGGATCGCCTGATGAAATGGCTGGATTGGAGCGTGTGGGCCAAGTGTGAGCCTCGGTGCGGCCCGGAGGTGCGTCTTGTCTGCCTTGCGATCTTTTTTTTTTGCAGACCGTCCCCTGACGGAGACGTTAGGAGCTATGCTACTTGCCCACCTGGCCGGTTGGTTTCGAGTGGAATCGCCCCTGGTTATACTCAGAGACGCCCGACCGTCTCGAGGTGGTCTCGGATGATCTTGTTGTGGAAGTTGGGAATCCACGTTGGAAGGTTGGACCAGAAGAACGGGTGCGACCAGAGCCACGGTGTATCAGTCGGTTTGCGCCACCCGAGTGATGGCATTGGTGGCGGTGGTGCACCATGTAAACCACGTCTCGTGGTGTTCACCGCCGCCGTGTCGCCGTGATAGATCCATGGTGCCTGGGGTTTGTATTATACGCGGTCTCGGAGAACCCTTTCTTTTTAACGGGACAGGCTGCCTGGACATCGTTCGACTCTCCGTGCTGTGGTCGAGTTTGTGGAATGACTTACCTCGGTATTCAAAAAAAAAAAACTCTTGACTTGATCACCTCTAAGATAACGTCGTTCTGGCTGTCGGTAAGCGCCTTTCTCTTTCCGCCAACCAACGGAGAAGGCAAGCCACTAATGGAAATGACACTTTCTTCGGTTATATATATCTCGATCTAGCGGTGTTTGGCAGTGGAAAGATGTACTCGCAATTTCGTTATCCTCGGTCGCGTCACCCCGCAGAGCGGTCCACGAAGAGCTAAATGGACTTCCGGTAGTTTGTGACGGTATAGACCGTGCATCTTCTGCCCGAATGGTGGCGGAGGGGAAGACGCCGAGCCCCATGTCCGAAACGCGGAGAGTTGCTTGAACCTGAAGCCCGAATCGCTGCTGAGCGGAGGGAGCCACAAACTCGTTCCGGCCCCGGTGTTGGCAATGCGGTATTTTCCGAATAACTGTCCGCTGACCACGATCACGGAGACCGAGGTTCCCCATCGTGAACAATATAGGCAAAGGTAAGGTCGTCGTCGCCGGGCCCTGTGCCATTATACCGTCTACTTGTGCGTGCCGGAAAGGTCAAATCGCAGAGACCCAAGGCGCCACGAAGAGTAAGAAAAGAGGAAAACCCCGAGGGGTCGTACCAAGGAGCGGATGCTCTAGTAGCTCTACGACCGCAGGCAGGTCCGAATGACTTCCATGCGTGCTGTCGTCGTTGACGAAGTGTGGTCAGATTCGTGAACGTCACGACGCTTCCAGGCAGGAGGGTGAGAATGTGTGTGTGCATCCTTCTCTTCTCTTGGACCGTCTGACTGTGTCTACAGGACGGCGACGTACTTGGGTTGGGATACTGCGCCGCACGTCTTTATTTCGGAAATTTCCGAAGACTCCGAACGACTATTACATAGTGCGGCTGCGCTGAGCTAAAACCCTTTTGGAAGCTTATCCCCTCGCGATAAGCGGTAATATATTGGTAGTAAGTGGACACTGCTAGCGTGTGGCGATAGACAGACGGATTTTTTTAACCCCCAACACCCCAGCAGATGCTTAGAGCAGCTCTTGTGCTTGTAGCGGCCGTTCTGTTGATCCCCTCGCTGGTCGGCACCGTCCAGGTGCCGTTAGACTCGAGCCACGGCTGGCCAGACGCAAGCTACGCCATCCGTGGCGAAGACCAGGACAATCTTGCAGAATGGAATCTCGATCAGCCTGTGGACCCCAATGATACCGGTCACCTCGTGTTCGAGACCGTTCACTCGCTCCTTCAACGCTGGCCGAACACACGCATGAGAAACGGTAGCGATCTAACATGTTTTACGATGGTGGTGGTATCTAAATCGGTTCAACTGAACGTGGGCTTTTTGTTTTCTACTAGGTCATAACATCGTCCCGGGCGTCATTCCAAAAGGAACACTGCTTTACCACGTGAAAGAAGACGACGAGTTGCCGCAGGGTCCGTGGTGGCTTGCTACAGAGCCTGAACATTCGGACCTCTTCTGTATAAACTTCTTTCTTCGGGGCCTAGATGAATCATGCCGGTTATTCACGTTCGCAACCACTCGACCGCTCAAGATCGTATATTTCGACGGAAGCAGCGCCGCAAAAATCCCAAATGGCACAGCGGACACCCAAGAACTCCTTGCATGGGGTACGACACGCGGTGGCGCCTTCGAGATGGAAAAGCCGATGGTGCGAGACCTTTGCGAGTGGGGGAGGGATTTCGGTTTGGATGGTTTTGTGAGGTACTGTTTTTTAACAAATTCCCTACGACGACCACCCGCATTGAACGTTGTTGCAGGATGGAAATGGATTTGTGAGCGATAGCCGTGTCCCTCGTGGCCTCGCTCATCTCCATGTTTTAGTGAGATCGTGATCTGCGATTCCACCACCGGTCTTAGCCCGGTATCTTCTGTGAGCCTCCCGATGCGCGAAACTTACACATTAGATATCAGTGGGTCGTCGTCTGTCGAACTTGCTTCTCGAACAATGCTTACGTAAAGCTGTACAGTCGAACATGTCACGTACGAAGTTATCGAAGCTGGTTCTTGGCACAATCGCTTTCCCGGCGAGACGCGCGTCCAACTGGATTTAGCCGGATTGGTCTCCTTCTACGACACCCAACTCGTTCCATCCCTCGTTCCCATTCGAGCCGGCCAGGAAAGGTGGGACCACCGTGTCCAACACACATCCAGCGGAGACCTGTTGGCCGTAAAGTCGAGGCTGGAGGCGGCGCTCGCCGGACCACCAAATCTATCTGGCGAGACCGACTGGAGAACACTCATACAGGTCGTTGTCGATCGATTCGCAGGACGGCTCGAACTGATGCGTCATCTCTTGACCTCGTCGGCAGCGAACCCGAGCAACCTTTTGGACCTTGCCAAAAGGGCCCAGACACAGCTGAGAGCGATGCTGAGGCCCTACATCCCCTTCTACGTGAAGCCCGTCGATCTGTCGGACAAAGCGGACCTCGCCTGGGTGACGCCCGTGTACAAGCATTGTGCGACGACGCACACGTCCTACCTGGTGCCCAAGTCGGGATCCATGACCGACTCTGAGAGATTGATCCTCCGGGCCGTGCGAGGGACCACCAAGGAGATTTGCCGCGTCGTGACCAGCATGTGGGCGGCCGGGATGTATGCCGGCCTCGACGGGTCGCTGAACGCGAACCCATCTCCTGACATCGCCGAGGTGACGCGCGTCTGGAATGCCTGGGGAGACGACTTGGATCGCCTGATGAAATGGCTGGATTGGAGCGTGTGGACCACGTGTAAGCCTCAGTGCGGCCCGGAGGTGTGTCTTGTCTGCCTTGCGACCGTTTTTTTTTTTTTTGCGGATCGTTCCTCTGACGAAGGAGACATTAGGAGCTATGCTACTTGCCCACCTGGCCAGTTGGCT
Organism: Heimioporus aff. retisporus; assembly: GCA_038094615.1. NCBI lineage: Eukaryota > Fungi > Basidiomycota > Agaricomycetes > Boletales > Boletaceae > Heimioporus > Heimioporus aff. retisporus. Next base: position 5,395 of record JBBPUI010001026.1, on the reverse strand, counting down.
TCGAGTGGAATCGCCCCTGGTTATACTCGGAGAGGCCCGACCGTCTCGAGGTTGTCTCGGATGATCTTATCGTGGGAGCTAGGAATGCGCGTTGGGCGGTTGGGCCAGAGGAACGGGCGCGACCGGAGCCACGATGCATCAGTCGGTTCGCGCCACCTGAGTAATGGCAGGGTGACGGGGAATTGTATGATTAGCGGTTTCAGAGTGCCCTTTCTTCACGCGACGAAGATGGTGGGGATCACCAGTACGACTGTTGGTTCCGCCGTTATGTGAGGACATGGTCTGCGTCGGTATGTTGCTGGCATCGCGTACGTTGCACGAGAAGTGGCACGGATAGCATATATTGCGTAGATATAGCGTGTCATCGATCCTTATGTTCCTCTTGTCTTCGATTCACACATGCGAAACCAACGACGGCCAACTTTTCGGCGGGGCGTCGAGCCACGGTCGAGCTGTCGACAGTAAGGCCGGTGAAAGCACCAAGGTGGAGAGCAGTTTACATGCCGGGAGCGAAAGGAAATGTACAGGGCCACACCCATATAAAAAAAAGAAAAACTACTCGAACCGTTTCCACGCGTGTTTTTCGTACTCTTTTAGTTTTGCCTTGCGTTTCGTCGGTCTGTAGACGTCATCATCCCCTCATCAACACCCAGGCATGGGCGAGGAACGAAAACACGTACAGTACGCGAACCCGCGGCTCGATCAACGCGCGCTGCTGGAGACTTATAAAACGATCGCGAAACAAGTTTCCTTCCGGCTGTGTGCGTAGGGGGAACAGAAAAAAAGGCATCAGTTGACAAACCCCATCGTGGGTCACTGGTACCCCTCGCCCCACCCTAACATACCTTGAGATTCCGAAGGTTCTCGCTTAGATCTTCCCCGATCTGCACCTCGATCTCGCTCTTCGGAACGCGATGCTTTCCGAGGCGTTGGCCAGCGAGGCCCTTGCGTAGCTTGAGCCGGAGAGAGAGCTGCCGCGCCAGGCGTGCTTGCCGTTGCGCGTCGGCGATGTTCGAGAGGTCGACGCGCATCCGTTTGGCCTGATGCACCGCGTTGAGAAGCCGCTTCCGAACGGCCTTCTCGGCCAACGCGTGTCTCTACCGCGCGATCGTTAGCGCGCCCGGCGGTCACGTTCGTCCTCGTAAGCGCACCTCCGCCTTTTGCTTCGCCAAACGTGCGCGCTGCTGTTTGGTTTTCCTCGCGGGCGCTTTTTTGGGTACGACGGCGTGCGTGTTGGGACGTGTGCTCGTTTCGTCGTCGTCTTTGATCTCGTCGAGCGTCATCCCGGTGGGGACGCCCTCCGAGAAATCATTCGCAGCGAACGCGCGTGCTTGGTCTATTTTCATCTGGGCCTCGCGAAGACGATCAGCCTCGTCTTGCTTGCCTCGCTCGACCTCGTACGCCGCCATCAAGAGCTCTTCGTGAACCTGCACGGGAGGATTATAAGAGGCACCAGGATGGGGTACAGAGACGGCAGGCACGTCGATCACGTCTCGCGGATGGTTGTACACGGGTTTCTGTCGTTCCATGCATGAGCAACACCGACGGCGTGGAGAACTTATTTACCTTGAACGTGCGTTTTTGAACGGTCTCTAGACCGTCCGGTACGATGGTTTCGACGGCGGGTTCGTTCCACAGATCGTGGCTCCCGCTGTGCTTGGCGGCATGCGAGACATCGATCAGCGCACTCCCTGCGCCGAATTCGGTCGGGTCCATAAAAGCATTGAGGGGTCCTCTCCGCGGACGCTTCCCAATCCGCAACAGTCGCTCCTTGTCTGCACGAGAGACTTTTTGGCCAGGTGGTCTGGTGCTGCGTGAGAAGACGGCAGGCACGGCCGAGCGTTGTGAGATGATTTTTGTCGACGTGAGTTGTGATTTTGAATACCGAGGGAGCGATTTTCGAACTTGGAGAAAGGAGGGTTGGATACCCGCATGGATGACGAGTCCAAACGCACCTTGGTCGCTGCCCCGGGTGTCTACCACGAACAGTTGGTCGTCCGTCTGTTTTTGAAGTATCGTGCTACGTGACAAGGGGTGAGTCGACGTGCGAGATCTCCTCTCCGCGTATTCTGCTCACCCGGCCACTCGTTCCTCTGCTCGAAGGTCTTCCAGGCGTTCTTCGACAGATTGGATGTCGATGTTTTTTCGCCATGCTCGCTTTCCTTTGCGACTCGACTGTGAGAGTTGTGAAGGTGCACCGACTGCTGACTTTGACGTCTTTACGATTCCCTGAGACGAAGAACTTGCGGGTTTGGTCAAGGTCATGACCACTAAAGCTAAAGCAAGCTCGACTTCTGGTATGTATGGATGTCTAGTAGGCAATGAATTACGTAACTCTATGGTTGTCTACTCTGTACTATACGCATTCCCAAGCATCGTCTTCAAGTGGAGTCCGTGAACAACCTGGAGTGTTCTCCTCGACGAAACCTCGAGTAACCTCGGAATACGTTCGCTTGAAGCTGAGCGCATCCAACTTCTCCCATTCGCCCAACCGCCAACCATCCCACATATCGTGTTCCTCCTCCACGGGCACCACCCTGGGCACTCTGACAACCTCGTAATCGTGAAGGCCGAACCCCCCTGTGATCAAACATGTTAAAAAGGGTCTCAATGTGTGCGATTTATCAGTCGTACCTTTGTTGCGTCTCTCTACCGTCTGGTACCGTGTAACATCGAGCAGCGACAACGCAGCTCGTGTCTGTCCAGCATGTGCATCTTCCAGAGGCTGTCCCCGGCCCTCCCAATCTTCCTCCTCCGAAGTGTCGGAGTCACACGCGGCGTCAGTAAACCTGACCCGCGTCCCGTCCCAATCCCATCCGGGATCCTGCGTCAACGACGGTTTGACCGATTGTTTATGCTTCGGCCTGCCTCGCTACCAGCCCCAGCGTCAGCGGCAGTTCCGACCGAGGTTTGCGGTGAACGACTTACTCGTGACCTCTTCCACACCATCGTTTCGACCTGAGCACCCCATGGCATAGGAGCGTGGTTTCTTCTGAGTGTCGCCATATCAAGTTTGATTGAAGAGGCGGGTGAATGAATGACTGCCTGGCATCGTTGGTGCTCGCTACATTTTATAGACTCTGGTGGACTTGGCAGATGCTCGGCTACATGAAACCTATGCGAGTCACATCTCGGAGGAGTACAATGACTCGGGCATCGCCACAAGTGACTCACAGCGAAGTCATCCCACTGCTGGTTGCAAGAATAGACACTACAGCCATGATACGCCCACGGGGGCAGAGCCTTGCGATACTTCGCCTTGCACTACGTTCTAGCGATGGCCCTCGAAGCAACTGGCACGATCGACTTCCCAGTCGGCGACGAGACGTACAAGACATGGTACAAGGTCGTCGGCGACCTCACCTGCGGCGTCACCCCCCTCGTCGTCCTCCACGGCGGGCCGGGCATGTCCCACCACTACCTCCTCTCCCACACCCTCCTCAACACCGCCCACCGCATCCCCGTCATCTTCTACGACCAGATCGGCATCGGCGCCTCCACCCACCTGCCGCACAAGCCCAGCTCGTTCTGGACGGTCGAGCTCTTCATGGACGAGCTCGACAACCTCCTGGCGAAGCTCGGCATCGCGCACCGCTTTGACATCCTCGGCCAGTCCTGGGGCGGCATGCTCGCGGCCGACTACGTCGCGACCCGCCACCCCGCCGGCCTCCGCCGCCTCATCATCGCCAACGCGCCCGCGTCCGAAGCCCTCTGGGAGGAGTGCACGCTCCAGCACCTGAGCAAGTTCCCACGGGAATATCAGGACGCGGTCCGCAAGCACGAGCGGGAGGGCACGACCGCGTCCAAGGAGTACCAGGACTTGTTGATGGTGTTTTACAGCAAGCATACCTGTCAGGTGCTCCCGTGGCCAGAGGAGTTTGTCACCTCGTTCATGGCGATGCAGGAGGATCCGACGGTGTACGCAACCATGTGAGTCCACGCGCGCGCGCGGTTTCTCGGCTCTCGAGGGGGTGACTGACGCGAACGAACCCCCCCAGGCTGGGTACGGCCGCGTTCTCCCCGACGGGCTCGCTCACGAGCTGGTCCGTCATCGACCGTCTTCACACGATCACCTGTCCCACGCTCGTCGTGAACGGGGCTGAAGAGTGCGCGCAGGACTTTGTCATCGCACCCTTTATCGAGCGCATTCCCAAGGTCAAGTGGGTCAAGTTTGCGAAGAGTCATTGTCCCTTTTGGGAAGACAAGGAGTACTACTTTGAGACGATCGGACACTTTTTGACAGCTTGATTCTAGTACAATGTGTATCGGATCCTGCACTCGATCCCGGACTGTCGTCGTGGAATCTATGTACACTCTTTCTCATCGCCTCCCAGGAACATTTATTCCGAAGATTCGCCGCTGGTGGACACAGTAAGACGAGTCACAATCCACGTCGGGGATCTAGGTTTAGCATCGGATTCCTCCACGACCATGGTCCGTTCCCATTTGAGGATAAGAAAAAAAAAAGGCACACCATCCACACCATGCCCTCAGTTGCATCGATCCGAGGGGCGGAGCTTTTCCGCGCGTCCCGATTGTTCGACACGCCGCCCAACTCCACATGCTCGCCACGGCTCTTCATGTTCAAGACATTCGACAACGCCTTTCTACTGCCTCTTATCTACGCGTGATGCCACGTCAGGCCACCCCTTTCGGACCCGTAGACCACATGGATCAAATCCAAAAGAACATCTCATCTAAACGAGGACACGGCCGTTTCAGGAGATGGCCGCATGGAACCTCTGCCCATCTGGACAAACACCAGCCGAATCCCTCTGCGTTCGTGCCTGGGTGTCCTTTCCGGACTTCAGACCCCTCGTCGTTATTGCTCACTGGATCGACTTGGACTTGGATCGCACCATCGTGGGCTGTGGCAATCACATTCAACCAAAGACCTCTTCGAGAGGCTAGAGATTAGTGCGATCGAATCTGTGGTCGTCCACCAGACGCGCGCGTTTGGATGCAGTCAAAATGCCCGATCACAGAGACCCAGGAGCGCAGTACGTTCCCACCAACGCGAGACTCTACGATGGGCGATACAAACCAATCCCTTGGCACGAAACAGACTCGCGCCAAACATGACGACGATGACGACGACGACGACCGGATGGACATTGCGAGAGCGGGGACGCACGCGGTCCCCATACTTTTTTTTTTTTCTTGTTTCTAATATTGCAATGCATGCTGGCGTGAACACGGCACTAGCAAACTTTCGCAACGCGTTACTTGGTATAGTAGCATCCGTGCAACCGTCCGTCGTCGGGAGTTCACGGCTAGCGACGCAAGGCGGGGCGTCCCAGGGGTGTCGGCGCCGGTGTCGGTCCCGTCGGCCGCCGTCCCCACTTCTGCACCCGGTTTGCCCTCTCACCCGGCCATGCCTCCGAGCGAGAGAACA
>JBBPUI010001025.1:0-12784 GCA_038094615.1 Heimioporus aff. retisporus | reverse complement strand
ATGCCTCTCCTCTCCTCTGGTCCCTCACACCCCCCTCCCCATTCCCCCTCCCTCTGGTCATCATCACCATCAGCATCTCCCCCATTCCAATGCTGAACTTCATTCTCTTTCTGGCTTGCCTGCCGATGGATCTCTAGATGTTGATGAAGAATGGGGATACCCCAACCATGATGCCTCTGCTTATGCCAACATGACTGGTTCCCCTGGTGGAGACCACTGCATGGACCTCTAGTTCATTCCTTTTTCCTTGTCTTTCTATTTCTCACTGTAGTTTTGAATGTACTTTGGGGGTAATGTTACAATTCGCCCCTATTCATTTTTCTTTGTCATTCACATCTGTCATCATCGGCCTAACCCAATGTTCTCACTTTGATAGAGTGCTCTAGAACTTGCAACATGTTCATCGCACACCCTTATCTTTGTTATCTCTACTTCTCTTTCTTTTTGAACTTTCTCTGCATAGTCATAGTTGTTCTACAACCTTCTATGGCTTTCCATTGCACAGTATATAAACCTAGGCACCTTGTCCCTTGTACCCTAGCTTAGTCCTGCTCAATCTTACCTTGTTCCCTTCGCTCCCCTCATCATAACTCGCTGCTACCTCCTCAGTAGGCAGACTCACTTCTGAACCACCTGCTATACATCCTAGCAGGCAGAACCCTTGACCCTTAGTGGCAAGTCCCTCGTCTTTACCTTGGACCCTTGACCCTACACTTTAGTTCTTGAGCCTACACTCATTCCTACCCAAACCAAGTGTAACACACACAGTTGCAAGTACTCAAAGAAGGAAGGATGTAAAGAAAGGAGTCTATCTTGCTATGGAACTCTGAGGGGAGAACCAAGAGAACTCGACTGGAGAGTTCCTTGGGGATCTATTGGTTTATATACTAGAATACATGTTTATCTGTATAGTGTACAGATTGTAGATAAAGTGTCCATGCACATCCAGTGAGGATGTGGCAGCATAGCCATACATGCATGGATCATGAGGAGTACATACCATAAGTGCATGGTGTGGCAGATCTATAGATAAATGATCATAGGGGCCAACATGCCCTAGGTGTGAGGCAAGTCCGATTGTGACATATGTGATGTCTGGGAAGGGGATCAAAAGGTGAATGCACAGTCCATGAATCTGTGAAGAAGTGAAAGATCAAATGGATCCATGTGCCTGTAATCGAAAGATAAACATATGCTTAGATGTCAGCTGTTGCCGACATGTACACCCTGTTAGGGGCCAAGAATGGAAAAAGAAAAGAAAAGAAAAGAAGCATAAAGAAGGCAAAAAATGTACATCTGTAACATATACTGTAACTCTTGATGTACATAAGGCTTAGTACCATTTGTGGTGGGCTCCCAAATGCTTCCAATAAGGTGAAGTGCATACTTAGCTGGACCATCCATGCCATCATCAACATGTGTCTTGCACAGTGTACTTGTGGCATGGTCTTTGGTCAGTCTGGGGTTGACTGATTGACAGTAAGGCTGAGAGGTGTGTGTTGGTGGTAAAGCTGGGAGGTGGGTGTTGGTGGCTTGGATACAGGACTTTATGTCAGATGTGCTTTGTTATAGGTTCACTCACACAATAACCAAAATGAAAGTCCACCACAGCATGTATCCAATGCCTGCTGGCCTTCAAGCACTTATGCTAATAATATGTCCTACATTACATCATTCAATGACAATTCCCAGAAGGACCCTCCCCTCCTCCCTCACACACCACATACTTCACAACCAGCAGGTATTCCTCCTCTTCCCCCACTTCCTCCACCTCCCCCTTCTTGTCTGCTAGCTTCACCTACCACCTCTTTCCACTCACCTCATGCTTATCCCTCCCACCAAAAATGGCAAAGATACTGGCCACCTACATATGTGTCTTCACCTCCCCCAGCAGCAGAAGATCCACTCTCACATACTCCTCCACCAGTGGCACCACAGCACCCTGCAGGTCATACATTTTCTCCCACCAGAAGCACCCCCTCACCTACTCCCACAATCCCACCACCACTATGTCTCAGTCCATATTGCATCCCTGTACCACTGTGCTAACTTCCTCACCTTTTGTAACCAAGTATTGCCAACCAAAACAGCAGCAGCATGCTCCCCCTCTGTTCCTCTCCACTTGCTGCAATGCATGAACCAGTCACAGCATCAATAGGAGGTGGTGGAGATCTGTCTCCTCCACATGAGTGTTGGCTACTGTGTTCAAGAAATTCAGCACATCAGAATTCTAGCTCAGATGCCACTCTTTGCCTGTTCAACTTCTGCAACCCACTCTCAACCAAGTACATATATCTCTGTTGTCTATGTCAGACAGTAACTTCTCATTTACAGAGGGATCTTTGTCAAGCACAGACTCTTTCCCTCTCAACACTCTCCTCTCCAATACCACACACCCACCATCTAAGTTCATGTTTGACTGCCCCTGCCCTACTGACCTGAGTGGTCACTGGTAGTATAGTCACAAGCCTGCACCATCAGGAAAAACCTCCTATGGGAAATTTTGGAAATAGTATAGCATGTAGTGATGTTATGTGATATTATGTATGTGATAATAGCTGCAATTTGTAGACTTCTAACTTTTTTGCTGTGAATATTCAAATATTCTAGCCCTCTCTAAAAATATCTATAAATTTCAACAATTTTAAGTATTTTCAAGTAATATCCTACAAATATTCTATAAATCCTAACAAATCTCAAATAATTTCCAGGTAATATCCAATGGATTACCTACATATTATATTATATTATCAAATATATATCAACAAATTAACAAATTTATCTTGTATTATTTAATTTATGACATGTTCAAATCTATTTTAAATTACATAACAAATATATATTAAAAGAGGTAATACCTCTAATTAAATACATTTAATCACATGACCAATATCAAAATAGGTAATACTCCTAACTATGTGCATATGCTTACCATAATAAATAATATCCAAACTACAATTTCTAATGTCTTGATCAACACCATAATAGGAAACATCCCTGAAATAACAAATAAGTGGACATAAATAAAATAAAAATACATACCATATGTCACGTGGAGTAGTGATAAAGAGTAATAAGCTGTGGTGTTGAGTGATGATGAGTGGTGATGAGTGGTGATGAGTAATGATGGTAGGAGCAGAGAAGAAAGAGAGTGTGGGAACATTTTCAAAGATTTTGGGTTTATATAAACTGAATGACCCAAACAGATACAAATAGTTCAATTGGACATGTCCACTTTTTTCAATTTCAACTGTGGGAAGAACCTTCCTCAAAAAGTAATGAACACTTCAAAACTTTGGTCATAAATCTTTGCAACACAAGTTAGGCTACACCTTTGGTTGCACATTAGCTAAACTTTGGCTTAACTTTGGGTACACTTTGAGTACATTGTCTACACTTTTTGTGTGCTTTTTTGATACACTTTTGCTACACTTTTTGTATGCTTTTTTGGGACACTTGCCCTACACTCTGCCTACACTTTTCTTACACTTTTCCTACAACTTGGCTACACTCTGTCTACACTTTTTGTATGCCTTGTTGGTATACTTTTCCTAGACTTTGGCTACATTTTGGCTACACTTTTCCTACAATTTTTGTATACTTTTTTGGTACACTTTTCCTACACTTTGACAACACTTTGGCTATATTTTTCCTACACTTTTTCTATACTTTGGCTACACTTTTCCTACACTTTTTTTGGTACACTTTTCCTACACTTTGTCTACACTTTGGCTACACTTTTCCTACACTTTGTCTCCACTGACTACACTTTGTTTACACTTTTTGTACACTTTTTTCCTACACTTTTTCTTTTCCTACACTTTGGCAACACTCTACACCTTGACTACACTTTGGCTACACATTTTTTGGCACACTTTTCCTACACTTTGACAACACCTTGACAATACTTTTTCTACACTTTTTCTACAATTTTTAGTACACTTTTTCAATACTTTGGCTACACTTTAGCTACACTTTTACTATACTCTGACAGTACTTTGGCAACACCATGTGTATATTGTTTATACCTTTTTTTGGTATCCTTTTCCTATATCTTTTATATACTTTTGGCTACATTTTGTTGTGGACTCAGAAACCTTCTCCATAGGTTCATTCTTTTTGTAGGATGACAAACAGGAAATTATGGCCTTGAGAAGGTACTATGTCCTATGGGGCAGACCAGTAGACCTGACTGTGAAAAGCAAGTGGACATACTTACAGGCACTGTTTTTAGTCTCCATAGTCCAATGCATGTTCATTCTACTTGCAGACATTCTGGTGGTGACATCGTGTCAGCTTTCAAACCCCACATCATTCACCTGAAATACAAGTGCTGTTGAACCATTCCTGCACTTCCTTCAGATTTCTAGCCTTGCTACCTCCATACTTCCAGCCCCTGGACTGTCCAGACATTGTTTATGCTGTTACCCAGCATGTAACATGTGTACACAATGGTTACAGCATCACTTTCTGTGTCATTCAAAACTATCACCATTCTGTGACTAATGGCACTCTTCTCAGCTGTGTTCTTTCATTATCCCTCTCCTTTTTTGATCTTCTGATTTTGCCCAGGTGTAGATATTGTCCTGGCTGAGCCTACAGAGCACTGGATACATTTATCAATCCTCATGAAATGGGCAATGGGACTGCATTTTTTGTTGCAGTTGCTATTGATTGTGGGTTGATGGATGCTGAAGGTCAGAACAGCAAAGTCAGCCCACACAGAGCCACAGTGGACCCACTCAGTTCCAGAAACCTTAATACAATCCAAAGTCTCTTGAATCCAGAGAGTGCACCTTTCCATCTGTCATTTTGGCTCACAATGCTTATATGGGTGTTCTCAGTATGTATGAATTCACCACTCAAGCTAGTAACCTTCCTTGCCTATACTGATTGCTTTATCTTAGAGAGTTGAAAAGGCTACTTTGGAAACCACAGCCCTATCCCTAACATGATGGGTACCATGGAAGGCTCTGACCTCTCACTCAAGCAGTTTTATGGCCAGATGATGCCCCTCACTGGCTCAAAGCTTCCTGTAGTTGCCACAGGCAATCACAAAGTAAGTTGCATGTCAATGGTGACAGCATCTCTTTGTTTTTCTGTCTTGTGGGTAGCCCTCACATCTGTTTGCATTTGGCTCATGATACAATCTGGCATATTTTTAGTGGAACAATGGATACAACCCATGATATCATGTACATACATATGCAGCCTCCATCCATATGTCACAGGCCAAAACAACTTCATCAGTCAACCATTTCCACACACCCTCTGATGAACCTGGTGGTCTCAGTAATTCCTGGTGCTCCTTCAACTACTACTTGCCCACTCCATCTTGCTCAACACTAAGACCAGTCTCCCCCCTGGTCCTGAACTCTTTGACAAAGTGGGTAACCCTAGTGTTGATGGAGACAACTACCCCTTTGGTTATCCCAACAGCAATACAAGTGATTTGAGAGCAATCTTATGTCCATTGACTACAACAAGAAGCTGTGGGTAATCATCAGCCTTCACCAACCCAGGTACATCAGTACAAAGAACAGCTTGGAGAACATCTGCCTGGCATGCCAGCATACATTTGAGCTGTTCATGATCATATATGATATCAACCTATATACACAAGGATACATTCATGTGCATCCAGCAACTGGTTCAGGGCTTTGGACATGGCTGGCACAAAACAGGCAATGAGCAGAATGCACCCATTACCAACCATCCATTGCTGTTCTTTTTGTTGCTATTATTACTATTATTTCTTGCTTGCAGTGAACTCCTGGTGTGTTGTTCTCTTTGGTACATGAATATAAAAATTCATGCAGATCTTTCTGAATGACTCTACTGACATATTTGTGTCATCCTGAGTATTCTCTGTGTTTGCAACCACCTTTTGCTTATATGTATGATATGTTTAAGAGAATCCTTTGGGAATCCCACATCATCCAGAGCACTCTTTTCAGGAAGATGCTGTCACAGACCAATATCAGCCCTATGGTATAGTTGAGGTTGTGGTGACACAGCATCCAACTGGCATGGGCATGCAGTATGCTGTGGGTGCTACATCTGGTGACCTGGACTGCACAGCCTGCCAACAATGCAGGCTGAGCACCACTAAACCTGCTCTAGCATACACAACAGCAAGAAACAAAAATAAAAACAAAAATAAAAACACCACAGATGTTTATATGCTAGATGCTGCTAGTAGGCCAGGATTGGCCCCTCTGGTACAACCCAGGCTGCAGTGACATGATATACCACTAACATGGACATTGCACCCAACTAACGAAATTGAGCACATGCTATGCTGTGAGTGCCATGTCTGGTGACCTGGATCACATGGCTTACCAACAAGGTAGGCCAGGCACTGCAAAGCCTTGCATGAATACCTTCACCTTGTGCTATGTGCTCACAGGTGGGATGGGAAGAAAGCAACATGCCACAAATATCCACAAACACATTGTTTACCATTTAAATATATGTATGTCCAAGCATCACATGCATGCCATGTGAGTTGAGAATTACTAACTATGTATGTATGGTCTACCATAGACTGTGCCCAGGTCCTGCAATACATACTACTGGCTCATTCACAAGGTCATGTTAGAGCTGACATGAATGCTACCTGGGTAATGTGCCAGTGGTGAACATGAAACCACACCATGTCATGTCTAGAATAGTCTAGCCCAGACTTTTTCTAATATACTTCCACTAATCCACTTTTCATGTGAATTGCTACAGTAGCTTTACCCTTGCATCAGAGGAAACTCAGTGTACCATGCATCAAAGACATGTCTTTCCAGTCCACTTCTACCAGGCACACTACAGAGCACATTTCAATTTCTCCCACCAGGTAGAATGTACATATGTCATGGTAACATATAGGGATGGGTGGTAGTAATAGGCATGGAAAAAGGGTGTTCAATTGGTCCTAGCAATGGGCTGTCCAGGAAGGCAGTACTACTCATCAACCTTCATTACTTCACCTCCACCTGTCAGTTGCATGGCTCAAGCCATGGCAGTTATAAATACCACCTTCAATTCAGTTGGAGGAGGGTACTTGCACCAGTATACATTGGCAAGCTTGCTATTTAGCTGGTGGACATAGTCCTTGATGTCTTTGTTGGTGACCCAGAAAGACCTCCAAGAGTACTTCCTGCATGTAGCATAGGTCCAGCACCCCTTCATACCTGAAGCAGAGGTCCTGCTTTAGCTGTACACATCCAGGGGTCCATACTAGTTGAACTTAACTCCCCAGGGCTTGACAGCAAGCACATGAAGGGCAATCAAGCAGGAAGAGATGCTTGCATCTCTGTGCTCCCTGTGGATGCAAATGATGTTTGTAGATCATAAGAGTGCTACATTGTGGCCATTGGCATGCAGGATCATGTCCCACAAGCCTTTGTTTTTGTCAATGCTGATGTTTTCAATGATTTGGCTTACAGCCTGCCAGTACAGCTGGGGGTCAGGTGATAAGGCACCAAAACTGACCACAAAATTGAATACTGAGCTAGAAGGAAGAGATTAAAAGAAGGCATTTGCTGACAGTCAGATAAAGAAGAAGAAGCAGAAGCAAAAGTAGAAGAGAAAGAAGCCAACAAACCTCTCAACCAGTGCATTTAGGCCCTGCAGCCTTTCAAAGTGTCTCATCACCACACCCCCAACAACCAGAAAAAGCCCCCTTCAGCCATCATGTGACCACTTCAAAATGTTGTACCAGGAGTACTGTCCATATGAATTTCTTGAAGGTGGTTCCTCCTACAAGCATGTTTGTGATGCCATTCATATGGCTTCCAAAAAGGTGTCACCTCCACAGCCATCAGGTTACCTTCAGTGGTCACTAGCAAGCTGGACCTTACCTCCACCAGGAGCCATAGGATGACAAAAGTATTGGCTGGACATCCACATTGTATGGAGTGCCTACTAAAGAGGCATGCCTTCACCATGCAAGCTTCATTCATTGGCTCACCCAGGAGAACCCTTCAGTAAAGTAGTTGTCTTGTACAGGCAATGGATAACAAGTAATGGGAGAGCATCCTTATGAAAAACAGGCTGCAAAAAGAAAAAAAAAAAAAAGTCATGATTTATATTTTCTGGCTAAGCATAGTACTGGTGCTGCAAGTCCTGGGTGAGTGCTGTAGTGAAAAAAAGTGAGGTGGCATTATCCACAAGAGTGACAAGGACCATTGGCCAAAGCAGCTTTGACCTTCTACAGCTACCATATCCTATAAGCTCATACTGCTGTTGTAGGTGGTGGAAGGTATCATTGATTCTTGCAGAGTCAAAGCCAGTTAGATCAAAGTGTGCTGAAACATTAATGTTCACACACCAGAAGAGCACCACTTACTCATCTGCAGTGACAACAAAAGCAGTAGAACACTTTTTCAGGATTAAAGAAGTCAAATCTGATGCAACTTGAGCTGCCCTGTTTAACTTGGTGGCACACCAGTGTGCTACATGCATGTCAAGTGCTTCTTCTGTGGGCATGATCATCACAGAAGTTGCAATACTCCCTTTCCACTTTAGTAGGAGGAACAAAGGAGATAGGTGGAGAATAGGCCAGCTCCCCTTAATTGGTCACACTCCCAGCAGGCAGGTGAATGATAAGTGTAACTTTGAGGGGAGGTAGTGCCATAGGGTAGTGTATGGAAGGTCACATGTTGAAAAGGCATGCTATTGCATGTGAAAGATGACCACACCTGGGTGTGTGTGCTGAAAAACAACATTTGTAGAATTTCCATAATTGAATTGGGATGTATTACTCAATGTGAATAATGGCAAATTGCCACCATTTCTGCATATCAACTACAAATTTCAAGTTGATGACAGGCCATGGTGAATGAAAAAATACAGGTAAAGTATGAATGCATTTTGGCAATGCCATGGGTCACAGATGATCAGTGATGTGGATGAAATGGCCTGCCAACCAGGTAGGCAAGGCACCATATCAGTAATTTTACATCAATCTTTATTTGTCTTTTTCTGGCTAAGCAGTGGATAAATAACTTAGTGATATGGCATAGCACCACATGACTGGTTAGACATTAAGATACTGCAGGCAAGCAGATTTAGCATGAAAAGCACAAAAGTTGAAAATTTTTCTGGACCAGTTGGAACCAATATCTACTACAAAAAATACAACTAGGCAGATATGACTCAGTACACTATGAGCCATCAAGTGTGATCAAACACACAATGGGCCACCATCCACCCATGACATCATCATTGTCAAGGCAGTGGGTGTGCTGTTGCATGTTCCCATCAACATGCTCATCATTACAAGGTAATGGTGGTATCCCATTGGATTATTGTACTGCCTGCATGTCATCATTGTTGAGGTGGTGAGGTTGGTGGTGATGGTGATGATGGCAGCAGCACAATGTTGGGCTACCATACTGCCTGCCAGGTCATTATCATTGAGGTGGTGGGTGTGTTGTTATACTTCCCTGCCCATATTATCATTGTTGGTTGATGGTGGTGGCATGCTGCATGATCTGCACATGGTGGTAATATGCCATTGTATTGCAGTCCATCCATCATGTCATCATCATTGAGGTGTTAGGCACACTGTTGCATGTCCTCATGTGGTGGCAGTACACTGTTGGGTCATAGTCCACCCACTACATTGGTGTCATTGGGGTGTTTGACACATTGTTGCATGTCCTCACCTGTGTTATCATCATCATGTGGTGGATACATCATGCCACATCATTATCATTGGGCTACCATCCACCCAATTCCCACATCATTGTCATTGGGCTGCCATCCACCTGATATGTCACTGTCACCAGTGTGGTGGCATGCTGGGTCATTGTGCAGTGGTTGCAACGGTGGTGATGCATCATTGGATCACTGTACTGCCTACTATGTCATCATTGTTAAGGGGTGGATGTGCAGTTGCATGACCCCACCTGTATTGTTATTGTCATGTGGTGGTCAGATCACCCACATTGTTGTCATTGGACTGCCATCCACCTACTATGGCATGCCAGGCTATTGTTGTATGATGGTTGCAGTGGTGGTAACACATTGTTGGATCACCATACCACCCACTACATCATCATTGTCAAGAGGTGGGTGCACTGTTACACACCCTCACCCATGTCATTGTTATTGCACAATGGTTGCATCATGCCACATCATCATTGTTGGGCCACCATCCACCCACTGCATATGTCACTATCACATGGTGGTGGCACACCAGGTCATTGTCATCATGCTATGGTTGCAGTGGTGGTGATGCACCATTTGGTCGCCATACCACCCTGTCATCATGTGGTAGTCATATCATGCCACATTGTCATTGTTGGGCTGCCATCCACCCACTGCAGTTGTCACCATTGCATGGTGGTGCACAACATTGGACTGCCATATTGTCCATAATGTTGTCATTGTTGAGGGAGTTAGTGCACTGTTGTGCATCTTCACCTGTATCATCATCATCATGTGGTGGTGGTGGCACAGAGTGTGATTGTCATGTGGTGGTGATGAGTCAGCATGTATTTGATTTATCTAAGTCCATTCCGGTAATCATACTCATTACTAACAATTCTATGATTTGCAGCAGCATACCCACTATCTCAATAATGAGATGTGGCAGGCACTACAGTGACCTAATGGTATGTCACCACCACTCCCACTGCTGCATGATGATGACATGGGCAAGTATGCACAGTAGCCCACCAACCTCCTCAATGATGATGACACAGTGGGCAGACTGTGACCCACAGCATGCTGCCACCACCATCACACAACAACAATGACTTGGGTGAGGATGTGCAACAGTACACCAACCACCTCAATGACAACAATGCAGCAGGCTGTGACCTGAGGGTGTGCTGCCATTACATGACAATGCTGTGGTGCACCACCACCATGTGATGACAATGATGCAGGCAAGGATGTGCTACAGCATGCCAACCACCTCAATGATGATGATGCAGCAGGTGAACTGTGACCAAACAGGTGCTGCCACCATACAATGGCAATGTGGCACACCACTGCCATGCAATGATGATGACATGGGTGATGTGCAATAGCACCCCCACCACCTCAATGACAACAACACAGCAGGCAACATGGCAACCCAACATCATGCTACTACCACCATGCAACAATGTCAATATGGATGGGGACATGCAACAGTATGGCCACTACCTTGACAACAACAACAATGATGTGGTGGGCAGTATGGTAGCCTAATGTCATGCCCACCACCACCACCACACAATGTGCATCAGCAAACCAGCCTTTGTCTGTCCAGTATTGAACAAACTGGATCATGCTAGACAGTCCTCCAGCTCCTCTAGCTATGTTCCCAACTAGCTAGAACTAAACAAGTCAATGTAGTTTGTCACAGACTGTCCCAGACTATCAACAGACTATCCAGGCTGTCAAATATATGTAGAAGGTCTATGAAAGCAAATCAAAAATGAATCTATGATACATACTACTCTTGTTTTTCTTTATTTATTATCTTTGATACCATCTTTTATTGTTTCTATTTTAATTTAACTTACTCTAATTGATGTGTAGTAGTGTACATACATACAAGCTTGGTCTCCCACCATGCACCTAATCATAGAGTAGTTTGCTTATTACTTAGACTTTAACTACACTACACTCTGCTTGCACTTTTTGTACACTTTTCCTACACTTTACCTACACTTTTCCTACACTTTGCTTACACTTTGCCTACACTTTTCCTATACTTTTCCTACACTTTTCCAACACTTTACTTACACTTTTCCTACACTTTGCTTACACTTTGCCTACACTTTTCCACACTTTGTGTACATTTTTTGTATGCTTTTGCTACACTCTTCTGACACCTGACTTACATCTTTCCAGCACTTTTCTAGTAATTTTTGTACACATTTCCCATACTTTACCTATCCTTTGTAAATACTTTTTCTACACTTTGATTAAATTCTCCTGATCCTTTTCCATAATTTTTTTTTGATATAAATTTGCTACACTTCATTGACAATTTTCTTTTCCTTGTACAAACTTGGCTATTATGTAATTATATGTCCAGCCTGGGACAGTCTGGGGCAGTCTATCAAAGTCTATCAAATATATAGATATTGAAAATTAGAACTACAATAGGTTTTGTCAGCATGCTTATTGCTTATATAATGCTTACATAATATGCATGTATTACTTAGTCCTTGATTAGTCATCACTGGAATAGTTTGTGCATCTGGAAGAAAACTGTGATGATTTGGACAAAGCTGTCAATTCTGGAAAAGTATGTGACTTGTACAAAGGCTGGTTTGCTGATGTGAGTGAGGATGTACAACATTGCAACCACTGCCTCAAAGATGATGATGTGGCAAGCGGTATGGCAACCCAACAGTGCATCACCATCATTGCAAGCACCATTGGCATGCCACCCCCACCACAGGATGATGATATAGCAGGTGAATGGTAGTCCAACAATGATGTGGTGTGATGGGACCACCACATGATGATGACAATGCAGGCAAGGATGCACAACAGCACAACCACCACCTCAATCACAATGACTTGGTGGACAGTACAGCAACCAAATGACATGTCACCATCTCTACAACCACCACTGGCATGCCACCACCACATGATGACAATATAGCAGGTGAATGGTGGCCAACAACAACATGATGTGAGGTGACCACTATATGACAACAATGACATGGGCAAGGACATGCAACAGTACACCCAGGTGGCCCATCATGTGCTTGATCACACTTGGTGGCTTGTAGTGTACCAAGTCATATGTCCACTTAGCTGTATTTTTGTAGTAGTGATT
>JBBPUI010001024.1:0-12784 GCA_038094615.1 Heimioporus aff. retisporus | reverse complement strand
CCAGTAATATGTTGTACGTACAACTCCGATGGCTTGCATTCAATTTATTAGGGACTCTCAAACCGGTAGAGTTATTGAACCAAGCTGTATTCTCCAGAAGGGGAACCGGAAAAACCCGCAATACGAGGCTTATCCTCTCGGCAGTTCGGCATGGCCGGCAGCCGCCGGTGCTTACTGTGGGCATCTCAGCGTTTATCCGAAACACCCCTCGACAACCCCCCTACCATGGCGAACCAACGGACAGTCAATAGATCGCACGACACTATAAAATGCATGCCTCCGAGTCAATGATAATACCTCTTTTCCCCACCGACATTTTGAATGATGTGCAAGAAACCGCCCAGCCATCGTCGGTAACGCGACATTCTACTTTAACACTCAGAGTTGCGACTCATGCTGAATCACCAAAGCCCGCAAGGATTTCTTCGATTGTTCATTGAAGTCGTTCTTCCAAAGCTTCAGTTCATAGAATAACGTGAGAAGGGTTGTCGCGACGTGGGGTCAATCAACAGCTAACGTGGTGCGTGCTGGCATTAGAACTTTCGATATGCATTACATAATTGCATATCTCATGTTTTATCACACTGTTCGTGCTCATATGATTTAAGCCTTGCGACACTATTGCTTTCGGAGGGGCATAGGCCTATCTGAGGTGCTGCAGTGGGTCCACCCACTTCACAATGAACGGTACGCTAACGCCAATTGTGTCTGCTTGAATGCATTTGCCAAGTAACTAGTCTACACGACCCCATGTATCACAGAGCGACTGAATCTAATAAATGGGTTAAGTGGCTCATAAATCTGGTGTATGTTCTTCTCCACACAGTAGCCGTAAGCCCTCTGTCATTCAGAGTGAGAATGGAGGTACTCTCATCATACCACGTGTTCGCACCCGAGGCACCAGATACCCAGCATCGCCACACGTACGCCAATTACACAACATGCGAATTGATCCGTCCGCACTGGATTATGTAGCCAGGACATTCATTTCACGGAGCTTCAAAAACTATCTAATCTAGGAAATCATAAAATCATGCGAGAACGGGCGGGAATCTAATCTAATCTAAGGGAGAAGGGGGAACGGTGAGGTTTGAAAAAAATGTGTCGACATTTCGCTCGCTTGAAGCGCGTATCCCGCTTGCTGCGCTTATGTTGCCAAACGCGCGTGAGATTCCTCTTTCAAGTACGACCGTAGCATACGACAACTATTCTCAATCCTCTGTCCGGCCTGTGGTGGCCACCCAGTTGACGCGCTCCCACGGTCCCGTGCTGGGCGAGCGCGGGTGATGCCGCAAACGGCGATACATCACATGCCCTATGTATTCATGTTCAGATACAACGCAACGCGCGGAGCGACCACGACCACGGGCGGTGCCGGCGAGGGACCCCAGTGCAACTACTGCATGAGGAGAGAGGGGGAGAGAAGGAGCCAGCCCCCTGTGCGCTCGTGCTTTAACAGCACCCCCGTATGTCCATCGCACCACGACGAATGCAACGAACAAGTGCAACAACCGATCGATGGACACGGCGGACATGAGGCCTTGAGGGTGCACGGGTGATGCCGCGAGCGACGATACAATGCACGCCCCATGTACTCATGTTTGGACGCAACACAGCGAGCAGAGCAACCGCGAATCGCAAACAATACCGGTGGGGAACCCCAGCGCACCCACCACACGACTCAACGAGGAGAGAGTGGGAGAGAGGGGGGGATTGACCCCCCTGTGTGCTTGCGTGCATCGCACCCTGACAAACGCAACGAATGAATGCGACAACTGAACAGTGGATGGACACGATGGACACGACAGACGTGGCGGGCATGACGGTTGCAAGTGATGCTTGCGGGGGACCCTAGTGCAGCCACTGCATGAGGGGGGTACACCCCCCTGTGTGCTCGCGTTGTAACAGCGCCCGCATGGTCCATTGCACCCCGACGAACGCAACGAACGAACGCGACAACCGATCAATGGATCGACACAACAGACACGATGGGCATGATATATGGGCATGACAGGCACCACAAACGCGGGGGGAGCACAGGCGCCACCCCCTCCCACACACACTCAGCGATAGTGCTCGAGATCTGAGCGTGATATACCGTATAGGAGATACCCGGCAGGAATATGCCTGGTTGACTGCATATTTAACAAAATGTATTGAAAGTCATCATTCACTAAGTAATCCGATACAATATCAGCACCCGGGGGATCCGAACCCAGATACTTTGGGCACAGTGCTGGGATAAACATTGTGTGCTCCTTGGGCCAACGGCCCGAAACCATACTACCCCCTCGTATAAGTTCAAGGGTGAGAGGATCAAAAACAAAAATGCATATATATATTACATAAGATGCCATCAAATCGTGTGGGGACCTGGTCCGACCGCCGTGTCATCGCGGCATATCAATTATTTATTATTGGCGCCACCCAAATAACAAATGGAACTAAGCGATCAAAAACTCGCTGTGGGAGCGAACCGGAGCGTGTCGATGCTCTCCCTTGCTGTTCACCCCAGCGTCCACGACTCGTATGTCTTCGCTTGCTGCCTCGAGGACTGTGGAATCGTGTTGGGACCTGACCGCCATATCATTTTATTATTATTATTGGCACCGCCTGATTAATGAAACAACCAAAAACTCACCATGGAAACGAATCGGAGCGTATCGATGCTCTCCCTTGCTGTTCACTCCGGCGTCCATGACTCTATGTTTCCGCTTGCTGCCTCGAGGGCTGTGGAATCGTGTTGGAACCTGGCCTGACTGCCGTGCCAGCGTGGCATATCATTTGTTTATCATTGGCACCGTCCGAATAATGAATGGAATGAAGCAATTAAAAACTCACCGTGGGAACGAACCGGAGCATATCAATTCTCTCCCTTGCTGTTCACTCTGGCGTCCATGACTCGTATGTCTCTGCTAGCTGCCTCGAGGACGGCGAAATCGTGTTGGGATCTGGCCTGACCGCCGTGCCAGCGTGGCTCATCAATTTTTTATGATTGGCACCGCCCGAATAATAAATGGAATGAAACAATCGAAAGCTCACCGTGGGAACGAACCGGAGCGTATTAACGCTCTTCATCGCTATTCATTTCGGCGTCCAGTCGTGTGTCTTCGCTTGCTGCCTCGAGGACGGCGAGAAGGACTCCTGACCAATTTCGTTATCCACCAGGCGTGCGAATAAACGTTTCGATTATCGATATGGCATCTACTATCGTCACATATTACGAGTGGTGCTGTATGCCCTGTTATTTGGAGGCTTTGCGTATTACTGTTCGCGATTCGGTGCAAGAGGAGAATATAAAGATGTAAGATCCCTTCCTCTGAAAATACTAACTACACGCAGATTCCCTGTTGCTACTAGTCTGAATACCAGCAGTTTATTCATACGCTACTCAACTTCAGTGTCCTTGCTCACTCATGGCTTCGCCTCTCAACTCTATGTCATTCGATGGAGATTTCATTTGTAAGTCTTTTATTATCGAGCATTTGGGCCGTTGCGATCACCTTAAAGCTCCAGGAAACAGCGTCCGTGGTTTAAATTTAAACCTGACGCTGCCACCCACGACAATGTGAGCGATTTTACATCTACCTCACAGTCATTCTCTCAACCCATTTAATAAGAGCGGGCCACGAGAGCTTTGTTCCGAATAGATATCCCTCGTTCTCTGAGGCCCAACCTAACCCCCACGATTTTCAGGTGTAGTGAGGCATTGAATTCAATCCCATTCGCCCACCTAATCGTCGTAAATTCAGCCACAGCCAACAAACGTTTGCCAATGCATCGGATCCAGATCCTCTGTTTAGGTGTGTATATATGAAATGAACGTCACCCTTGTCCTCACTGTCCTGTAGCATGGAGAAACCTGGTGGCCTCAACCCTTGGGTCCCGTCCAACACGCAGTCGGCTATTAGTCTGCCATCCAATCTGGTGAACGAGACATACAGCGATTATGGGACTCTCACCACTAGTTTTCCTCACCACATGGGTCAAAGTCAGGAAACATGTGGTCTCGGTATCCATGCTCATGGAGACTCAAATGCGCTATCTGTTACCCATCCATTCCATCCACCCTTCCCCATTCATTTACGCAACCCAAACCTTGCAGATTTATTAGTTTGGAATCCTCGGTCCTTCACATCATCTTCGTCATCCGGGACACTGGGTGACTTGGTTTCTGGCTCGCGTATCCCCATGTGCTATACACGACACCGATATTCTGGATCATCTCGCCACCGGCGACCCGCCCGTGCGGTTGAGTATGGCGGCATACTCGTTGATGAAGCAGAGCTTCGCCAGGGCCTGATGGATTCTGCTGGGACAATCAGCGTTTACCAATGCCGCTGGGAGGAAGATCAGACTCCATGCAACCTTTGGATCAAAGGCGAAAAGTCGTGCATCAAAGTCCACATCCAAAAGTGGCATGGGGGGAAACCAGGCGGGGACAAGCTCGAAACGAATTGTCGGTGGCCCGGCTGCGGGATGCGGATGCGGAAGGACTCTGTCTCTAGGCATATCGTCAACATCCACCTTGGGGAGGTTTGGGAGTGTCAGGGGTGTTTAAAGGAAATCGCTCGGAGTGATGTCTATGGGCGTCATTCCGCAAGATCCAGGTTCCCGGAATGCCAGACCTCGGGTGCCATAGTTAAATGTGCAGCTGAGGCGACGGTCGTAAACGCCTGGGCTGCTCTAGAAGGGGGAGGCACGTTTCATTATGCTAGTACATCATGATGAAAAGAAGCTACTTTGATCATCGTTTACGTCCCGGACCCATATGATGTGACTTCTTTCTCGCAGAACCAGTCCTGCTTGATAACCAAGAGGACCGGTCCGTCCGAAGGACGAGATTCATCGATTGACATTAATGCGCATCGGTGATCCGCACCGCAGGCCGAGCGTCTGGCGCGTGGACGTGATTAATTTTGGTTCAGTGGCCCAGCGTACGACCCAACGGTCCCGAGGTCCCGACACAAAGATATAGTAATAGGCTTATCGTTGAAATTGATGTTTTAAGGGTTAGTTAATCGCATCATGGCACTGGGCTTGACGGCCGGATTCATGACATGTGGGCCACTTGACAGGCTTGTGCCTACCAATGTGACTCAGTGTCGATGATAGAAAAACAAACGCAAGCCTCTATCGAATACGAACAGCTATGATTACTGTTCGCTGAATGATCCGCCATAATAATGGGGCAGTATGACGTCTTAGGAAGCCACTTCTCACAGCGTTGAACTTGAGCCTCGCCGCTCCCCGCTGCTCCCTGCCAGAGTTCCTCCTGTACAAGACATACTATCATGCAGTACCCCCGTCACTCCATCGCGCTCGCCCCCCTCAATACGATGTCCTCTTTTCCTGCGCTCTTCGCCTACCTCCTTCCATCCTCACCCGCGCTTCCTCTCTGACGCTCGTCTGGGTCCTTTTTCCTTTATCAAACCTGTCAGCGGCCCCGAGCATCCACGCGTCTACTTCGCTTCGACCCTCACCAAAATTGCATTTCTTCCTCCATGCACACCTATGCGCACTGCCTCCGCATGCCGCCTGCCACCGTTCTCGTGATCCTTCGTTTCGCACTTGCGTGATCCCGTAGTGGGTTGCAACTTTCCGCCGCTCCCTCGCCACTTTACGCCCCACGCTAGACGCAAGCGTAGAGGCCTTCTATGGGAACATTCCATCCTTCGTAAGGCATGAAAACTAGAAGAAGTCATGCGAAGCATCGGCGAAGATCGTCACCACTTTGAGGTCGTCTACGTGGTCATCTGAAGCGCACCCATCCTAACGGTATGGCTAAATCCAAGAATGGTGAGGGGTGCGTTACTAGTGTCATCGTCGCCACTCAACTCTGCAGCATGAAGTCTCCGTGCACCGAAGTCCTCATCGATAACAACAAGACTGAGCGAGCCGAGACCACCGGCGTCATATGTTTGGAAGGCGAGCCGCAATGGTACGCCGTGTTCTTGGACAGGCTGCGAGCCATGACAAGTTGGCCAGTTACCCTCCCCGATCATAGCCCAATCCCCCTTGTCGAGACGATACCGACTGACGGTCTTCACCTTCACGGTCCTTGATGAAATCTCTGTCAGGCGGGCCACCCCATCTACCGCTACCGAATAACCCTGAAACGTGCTCGGGTTTAATCCGTTGCGGACCCTGTTTCGCAAATGCCGGTCGAGTCATTGTCATCTCGCTTGATGGCAACGCCAACGATGAACAGTGCTACCGCCCTTGCCTAGTTTGCCATCCCCTTGTCACAACCACCGCCATCCAATTCCTTTGCATGCCACCTCCGCCCTTCATCTCATCCTCCTCCAGTCGACGACGCACTTTGGCGTGTCTCGCCTCCACATGCTGACGCCAGCACCGGCCGCCGGCAGACACGTTGTTTACAGGCAACTGATATTAGCATGCGTGCATGCATACACTGGAGCACTTTCTTTGCCAATACAAGTTGTTTTGTGAGGGGTTGAACTCGACCCGACAAAACATCCTTATCCAGTCCTTCCGTCAATGTGCATTCCTACACATTAAATTTGTGCGAAGAGGGACGCCTTTATTTGAGTGTCTAGTACCAGCCTCACCCTCACCGAGGAGTAGGCCGCTCTCCCTAGGGAAAGCCACAGAGGTACCTCAGCGTGGTTGGTCGATATATTAATAAGCGGGTGGGAGACTTCCAGGGAAGATCTAGGCCCGTCTTCCGAGACCGATGTATGCGTTACTATGCGGCCGTCAAATCGCTGTGGGATCTTCGCGAGTCGGAGTCTGAATTTAAAAATTGGCCTCTTTTCCCGCTCATTCAACTGAACAGTTCACTACTACGATTTGCAAACCGGGTATAACTGGACAGGTTAGTATTACTGGATTATCTACTGGATTTTTCGCTCTTCATTTGCCCAAATGGATTGACCCCTTGCATGTGCACCCTGGAATGAAACTACGCGTTAATATCCGGGATATATCTCACAGTAATGAGATGCAACCGTGATCAGTCTCAACTGGACAAGCGTCTACTAGGTTTGCTAGTTTTCGTTGTTTGGGACGATGGATAAGACGACCACGATTAGGGTGGTAAGTGTATGTTGACTTTCTGCAGTCATATATGTCCTTCGCGATTTTGGATGTTGAATATTTCACATCCCACGCCACTCATGTGCATGATCGGTGGTAACTACCACTTTGTTCATCTGGTGATTTTAAAAAAGGTAAGAATCTCTTTACTTGCTGAATAGTACGCTCCTTCTGTAAACTCATGTTCCTACGATCAGGGATGGGATCCTTCCTCTCGCACGGACTATTGATCGTCATGTCGATCTCCCATATTAATGGGGACCTAGAAACCCTGCGGCCGTAGTACCGAGTGTGATTGTCCAGTTACTGTTGGCTAACCAGACGGGCTGTGTGTTGATATTTCATCCAAGATTCCAGATACCCCCTTCTTTCGCGTGAAAGCA
This sequence comes from Heimioporus aff. retisporus, assembly GCA_038094615.1. Lineage (NCBI taxonomy): Eukaryota > Fungi > Basidiomycota > Agaricomycetes > Boletales > Boletaceae > Heimioporus > Heimioporus aff. retisporus. The sequence continues at coordinate 5,339 of JBBPUI010001024.1, read as the reverse complement.
AATTAGACGATCTCGTTATTTTAGGTTAGCGCAAGTCAAATCGGACATAAGACGCAGCAGTGCTCACCGGGTCAAACGCCACAGGAAATAAGGCAACCGAGAAACTTTAGGGCCAACTTCACTGCACAAGGGTCTGTGCGAGCTTCGAGAAAAATTTGTTTATCCTTGTCGCCCACCGTTCCCCATTCCTTCTTAGTTTCATCACGCTCTCACATACGAACAAATATTCTATTCCCCTCATGCAGTGCACGTTCTTCATCGATTTCTTATCTACGACAAAGCTAGGTCACCGGCTTTCATGTGACTATTAAAATCTGGGGTGAGACGAACAATCCGACTCGGCGACTGCATCCTCCCTAGCACATGGTAATGCCACCACTGGCGGGTTCATTTCCGCCTCCATGCTACATGTGGCGTCCCTTTTGGCAAGTTCCTATAGATGGGGAATCGCAAGGCAACACCTCTGCCAGCCAACATGATAGTGGGTGCTGATGTATAAAAGACCCGCGAATCCGTCCACCACTTGCCTCGTCGCTGTTTCTCTTTCATCCAACAACGCAGTCCAGCCCTAGAGAATTTGTATTGCCGTATCCTCGTAAGCATTGTGCCTCTTTCCTCGACCTCTGTTAACTCTTGTGTAGATCGATGCACGCCCACTCTCGACCGATTCGTTATCACCCTTACGGTGCATACTATGAGGATTGGGATCTCGGAGTAACTAGCTCCTTTTATTTTGCACGAGCTCGATCTTATATCTTTTTAGCATACAAATGTCCATCAAAATCACTTGACAGAACAACCTCTCCCTTCTCTCCAGTACGTTTCCCCCCTGCTACTTCTTTCTCGAGACCTGACTTGATTTTTAGAGCCGCGGCCATGGCAGGCAATCACTTGCACCAGTGCATGTGGCATGTTGAAGGGAACATCGTTTGCGGTCAGCTTTTTGGGACCTTCGATGAGTTGGTCGTGCACCTTGGCCTTGCTCACGACGTTCAAGGCCCCCCGAAGCGGAAGTTGCTGTGTGGCTGGTGGAAACACGGGAGGCCTTGTAATCGCGAGCTTCGAAGACGTGGGTTCCGACGCCACCTAGCGACCCACATCGCTCTCAGGTCGCCATGCGATAGCTGCTCGCAGTCATTCTCCCGTCCGGATTCGCTGCGTGCACACATGAAGAAGAAGCACCCCCGGCCCGAATCCCACTTTACATAGCCCTGTTCAGTGGGGTAGATCCTTGCATCCATTAGTAACAGCATGAACGCATCGTTTGTAGCTAGTTTATTGGTGACCGCTGGTCCATCGCCGCTTATATTTTGTGTTGTCTATCTTTTGTAACTTTTGGAAAAGTAAAAATCTTCATTCGCTGAGCGGCTACCGGAGTTAAGCATTCGGGAGTGTTGCGATTTGTACTTTACACGAAAAAACGTGGCGGTCAGGTGGCAGAAACCCCGTTGGTAAAGACTCATCATTCTTCATCTGCGATGTACCTTGGTATGCTGGCCAATCGGTTATTAATTTGATGCAGCAGGCAGTTGTATGATCGTTCACGTGATGTGTATCAGCCACCGTCGGACGTTATCAACTGGCGGAGATGGAACGAACTTGAAGTACCTCGAAAACGGGAGAGATTCCTGGTCGGGTATAGTCATCAGCCGTGCCGAAAAAAACTACATATCCCAAAACGCCAACTGAACTCAACCTTGATCGTTATTTCCAATGATAGGCGTGAGTCAGAATGGATGCCCGTTGTCTTCCATTCGTATTTGGCTGGCGATGGCGTCCAAGCCGTGGTGGTAACATGGCGGGCTGCCATCTGCCTCGTGTCTTTGATGAGGGGTGACGGAGTGGTGAGGAAATGCAGCATTTATCTTTACGTCGTACCAGCAAAGGAGTAAAAATGTCCCTACGCCGTCGGGCGGAAATGAGATATGAGAATAGTACCTTGTGATATGAAACCACTGCCGAAAAAACAGACAATAACACGCTGAACGCACGCACGTTGATGTGATGGCCAGCGGTATCAGAAAGGAGGTTTCCAGTGGGGCCCATTGCTGTGACGCGTCGTCAGGAACGTGAGTTCATAGGGTTTACGGCAGAGTCTGTCGACGGCACAGACCGGATCGTAAGCGGAAAGTCATTCTAAGACGGCATGTCCTCCTGGATACGAACAACTTCGTACTAGCCTCATTCGCGCATGCACGTGTCTATCCACCAAGAAAATCCGTGCTGTGTGCATGTCCGTCAGGTACGGGTATCCATCCAAAAAAGGAATCGTTACCCTTCGAATCGGGGAGGAAGCGGTGAAGTCGGCTTCTATGGAATGGACCGCAGTGAAAGATTGACCAGAGTGCGCTCGCAGAATTGACTTATATCATGATTCTTCCTGCACCGTGTCCCGATCGTTTTATGCGGGTCACTTGGCCGTCCCCTCTGCTTGCAAACACATCAGCCCTCCTGACACGACAAACATGTTTGCAAGCATCGTCACTTACGCCAACTTGGAGATGCCTGATGATTTTTTTTGAATCCATCATTTTCCAATTGAATACATCACGTTCTATTGCAGACGCTGACTTGTCGTGTGCCATACCACAGTTTTTTTGATTTTGATTTTGATATCGCCAATAGGAGAAGTCAATGTAAGAATTAGCAGAGACGGGGAAATTGGGGAAAGCAGCGGAGTTTCCTGGGACCTGCGTGGACACCGTGAAGCGAATTCGGACGTGATCAAGAGGAGCTGGTTTAAAAAGTTAATGTCATCCTGTGTAGATGCGGTGGATCCGAATAACAAGAAGGCGCAAGGCGGTCCATAAGCTGTATAAGCCAGAATCATGCCGTATGGTACTCCGGTGCAATGTTGCGTGTCGGATGTGGGCCGGACAAAACGTATTCGATGGTTTCGAAAATGTAGCTCGGAAATTGAAAAGCAATCGTTCGTGAAAATGTTGACGCCCTGTGGCTGTGGAACTATAGGCCATGCATGTAGTACTACGACTCTCCGAGCTTCTTAGCTCATTTAAAATAATTGCAATGTGCATATCAAGCGAGCCTGTGCCGAATAAAACAATCAGATGGTACATGTTCAAGAAAGGTGTTACTCGGACCTTTATGGATCTGATTAGATATCAATGACAGTAGCTGTTTGTTGACAGGTCATGCAGACGAGCCCACATATGATCGATCAATGATCATGATCGACAGTAGAACTACAATTTGCGGCAAGCAGAGGTATGCAAGAAATACCTTGAAAGGTTTACATACGCGGGGGAGAACATGGTATTTAAGAAACAGCGTCCATGTCCTGCAAACAGTGAAATCCTGTGAGTTCTATGCCACACCAAAAACGTCAAGACCTTGTGCAGGATCAATGAGCGACATGAAGCTCGACTCGTTTGTGTGTCGTGAGGCATCCGTCCAAATTCCTAAGAGCAAAACTCAATTGGTGACGGGAAACAGATGGCGGTACAAACACTGCTCACCATCGGATTTAGATTGCTTCGTGAAAGATCTACTCATCAATTGACAATAACATTAATCAATGTTGTATCGCTGGTGCTCCGTGAAGCGAGAATGAAGCCATGTCTTGATTCAATATTACATAATTATGGCCGATTGGGCACGTTGTGCAAGTTTGGCCTCGGAAAGTATTACCAATGTGCCCTCGCCGAATCCGGACCCCAGATAGGTACACAAGCGGTCACGACGTTCACCACTGCAAGAGGGCGCATGTTCTGCGGATAAACATAATTAACACCACCCCTAGTTGATCCTATCGCGAGCTCAAATTCACCCCGCCATTTGTTTTCTTCGCCGGGAAACTCATGTGTCTTCAGAAATCAATTACTGGTGTGGGTACTATGTGCCTGGAAAACAAGCGGTTCGCATCCGTAAAAGCCCCAAGACCCATGGGAAAGATTTGTTCGACGTGCTTTCCACTGGTGTACCCGTGTTTTAATTGTCCTCATCGCAGACCAGGTCCCGACGAGTAAATCTTGGCGTTAGAGTTTTAGGCCGTTGATGGGCCTGGGCGAGTCTCGCGGATGTGCGGCATCTCGCGGTAATCACGTGTTTTTCGTTAGCTGAATATACAGACGATATCTTCGCAGGAATCCCTCCTTGGAGCTGTTGTATCACGGTATATGCAAGCGATGACGTGATATGCAGTATAGGGTTTTGCACAGGTGCGGCTGCCAACTATCGCTGGGTACAGGAATCATGGCTGTCCCAGAAGGGCGGCAGTGTCCACTGGAATGTGGGATGGATATAAACCCACTTGTCGTTGTGTCGCGAAAGCGATCCCAAGCATTCATCTTCAAGGGCTATGGAACGGAAGACTGAGCGTCTATGGTAGCTATTTTTATTATTGTTCCCAGGGTAGCTCTTATCCACGTCCCCAACACGTTGTCCTCCAAATCTGTCCCTCGTTTCGAGTCCTCATCGATTTCATCTCAAGTTAATCTGGACCAGCACAAACAATTCCGATAACTAGTTGACCGCCGACATGATGGCTGGCAGGTTCGGGCTTGCGGGTGCCAATGTTCTGGTTCGCCGCATCGATCTTAGGGTTCAATTGAATCTTGGCAGCCCGCCATTGGTAGTTTGGAAGGCAGCCAAGCAGCCAGCAGTTTGGCAGTCGCCGCTTCATGCCATACAACTGCGCACTCAGGCCTGCATCAGCTTTTTTTAAGCTACAGGTTTGGCTTTAACTGGCTTCATCGACTTCGTCATTCTCATCAGTCTTCGGTAGCACGTAAAGGATCTCAAGCCTCCGTTATGCATCACAGTTTCGATCTTCAAGGCGCATATGAACCTGAGGAGCACGCAGAGTATGCCCTCACGCTGATGCTACATTCTACGGTGCTGAGTTGTCTAGGTTATCAGATTTCGGCGTGCCTGTGGAGGGCATCTGCAGCTGGGGAGTGAGTTTGACGGCCTCTCCGGATCAGGCCCTGAAGTCAGTTTGCAATCTCTTTGTCCCTCGCATCCACTGACGCTGCATAATAGACTCCTTCCAGAATGCGACACAACTCAGTGCCCCTCAGCTACATACCTACTACCTCAGAAAGCAACTTTTGTCGATATCTCTGCCCCACCTGACGTGCATAACCCATACGACTTCTACAATACTCGTTCACAAGCAGATTCACACCTTTCCTTGCACTCTTGGACGATGCCAGGTTTCACCCCAGCCGCCAACCAATCGCCAGTGAGCCTTAACGGCAACCACTCTGTGCCATTCAACGTTTTCCAAATTCAGCCCCAGTCCCCTGTGAGCATATCCTTCTATCCGCCACTGTGTTTGCATTCTTTGCTTATGCCGTCTCCCAATCGTGCAGATCGTG
>JBBPUI010001023.1:0-12801 GCA_038094615.1 Heimioporus aff. retisporus | reverse complement strand
TTGACAGTCTTGATGTGGTAGTACAGCCACTGCTTACTTAATAGTAGCAACATCAGACTTGTACCATAGTCTTTTACTTAGTGCTTTAACTGAGTTCACTATAGGTTATGAGCCCTGCCTGTGCTCAATAGCCCTTACCCAAGTCACTCAAAGTCAAAAATGGACTACTTCAACATCCCTGAACTTCACTCAAATGGTAGCAACTGGTTGGAATGGTGCACACTTGTTGAGCAAGTCATTTGCATGCATGGACTCCAAGAATATCTTGCAGGAACTGTGGCACACCCAAACCGACAGCATACAGCCACAGCAAAATGGCTTGTGACTTCAAGCCTACCAGATTTGGTCGTATTTGACCTATTCAAGCTCACAACGCCCCACAAGCAGTGGGCATACCTTACAAAATGGTTTGAACTACCTACAGTACAATATGGGACAGCATGCGCAGCCACTGAGCAGCTGTGTGAACATGCACATGACCCAAAACAGCCAAATGGTGTGTGCAAAACCAGCACAAGGCATCAACCATGCCAACATGTCAGAAGACCCTATGGACAAGACAGATGACATGGTGAATCACCTGACCACATCCATAGAGCCCCCCAATGCACCTGACAGTGTGGACATGGGTGAATGGGTTGAGATATGTGAGACGAGCTGTGGAGTGGAGAAGAGGTCAGTAGAGGACAGAGAGGTGGTGGAAACAGTCATCAATGAAGAACAGCAACAAGACACACCTGAGAACTTCACTGATGAAGCACATAATGTGCATAAACCACCTGCACCCACTGCTGTCATGCCAAGTGACCATATCGTGTTGAACCAAAATGAAGATGTCACATATTGAAATACAGATGAGGAGGGTGAAGAGGGAGTTGAGAGGGAGCCAGAAGTGGTTGATGTCAAAGGGTTTGGCACCCAAAAGGCCAAGAGTGGCACAGACATCAAACCAGAGGTGACCACAACCAAGAATGGCACAGGTGTTGCACTGGGAGCCATTGTGAGTGAAAACGTGAACATGTTCAATGGAGATCAACTGCCCGATGGACATGAAAACTGCCAGAACAAGCCACCAAGTGTTGTGCTTGAGAGCAGAGCCACCAGAGAGGAGGTGCCTGTGAATGGTGAAACTGTAGGTCCCAGACCTGAAGCAGACCTGTTGGCAACACACAGGAGCATCCAGGACATGACAACAAAGCCAAAGGGTGCACCCCAACCACTAGAACATGCTGAAAAGGCATCAGAATGCAAAAAAGGGGGTGACTCACCAAAATTGCTGCCAGTCAAAGAAGATGTGATGAGCTGCAAATCAGCTGCACCAGGTGCCACTCACGACATCCAGGAACATCCCCACTGTGGCAGAAACAAGCATGTCAATGAAATGAATGCACATCATTAAGATCCAGGTGCAGGAGGGCAAGAGGGCGAAAATGACAAGGTGAGAGGAATGGAGGTTGACAGGGACAGTGGAAATGATGTGAAATGCATCATAGATGATGGGAAAGGCCACTGGATGGATGGTGCAGTGAGTGGTGCACAATATGGCTTGAAATGAGTTAAAATGCAACTACTAGCTGAAATGATGAAAAGTCAGTGCAAAAACCAAAATGGACGAACATGCCATGTACCTAGGCCACCCACACTGTCCAGAAAGCATTCCAGACATCCCAAGTCCCATCCAAACCTGTCATGTTGCTGAGGCAAGTCAAAATTGCACCTAACAAAGGTTAGCAATACAAATCGACCTACCACATATCTAAGATGATCCAGGTGAATTGAAGTGACCAGATGTGATCCAGAAGGAATGCAGGTGGAGGGGTTGCATCCCCACTGCAGAACAGGCAAGATTGATGAGATCAAGGCAACACCATGTACAATAGCAAGAGCAATGCAACTATGAGTCATGACTTAACATATATGGCAACAGCTTGAGCACCACACAACACATGACAAGTGCACCTCCCTGCCCTCATGGATGCATCACAACGATGACGAAGCCTCCAATACATACAGTATTGCAAAAAAGCTACATACTGGCTACTACTCTGCCATAGATGCTGCATGAGCCATAGAGACCATACCAAGGCAAGTTCACCAGCAAGCCATGACTTACCTGATTAGGAAGGAGCATGACTGGACTGCAACATGACCACACAGACTCAACAATGGACTCAACTACAATACAACATTCTTTTCATTACTAGAGAAACTCATTAAAGGTACTTCACTCCTTTTTTATTTAGAGTTTTTCCACCTTCTACCACACCTTCACCTGAGGGGTTGTGTTGGAATTGACAGTCTTGATGTGGTAGTACAGCCACCACTTACTTAATAGTAGCAACATCAGACTTGTACCAAAGTCTTTTACTTAGTGCTTTAACTGAGTTCATTATATTCATTCCATTTGGTGGATTGTTAACATTAATCACAGGAGATTTCCATTGATTCCCTTCCATTGCTCAACTTTGAAAGGCACTATTCAGTGTGAATCAGCCATCTGCACCTGCAATAATTAGATGAAACATATATGAACAATTTTCAACAGTTGTTATTCTAGAGCAGCAAATGTGGATTGTTGACAAGGAATGGAATGGAATAGTCATGAGAGCACATTATGGAAGATGTACAGCAAAAGACATCAAATGCATTCAAGCCTTGGTATTGACAAACAATTCCTGCCAAATCCCTAACTTTCAAAATGCTCCATGAAATGAAACAGTTCTTATTACACCCAAAAACTGTGTATGAGAGCAATGGAATGAAGCAGCAGTTAATAAACACTGCAAGACCAAAAATCAGGTTCTTTTTATAGCACCAGCAGAGGGTATAGGTTGCAAAGGAAAACTATCAAATGAAAACAAGCTTCAAATTACATCCTTACCTCAAGAATGTACAGTCCAACTTGCAAATTACATTCATATAGCAGAGGGCATGAAAATAATAATCATTAAAAATTAAAACAATGAACATACAAATCAAATGGAGTATCAACATAATGGAACTAGTTCAGAGTTGGATGATGAGGATGGTGAAGAAGATATAATGCCAAACATTGTCATTAATCCAAGCAATCATCAAGAACTGCTGTATGCAAAGGTTGTACTGGATATTACAAATGAAGTGAAATTCTTTGATGACACAAGCACAAGCAATGCACCTTCCAGTATTTGTAGCCAAGAAACTCAAACTGACAAGGACAATCTTTTCATTTGGAAAAAAATTATAGAAGAAATAGAGTTACAAAATGGATCATCAATTGAAGATAATGAATATAACGATGATGGAGAGGCATCAGTGAGTAGAGAAGATAGTTCAAACTCTCAAAGTGCAAATGTTCACTGGAATGACCTCCTGTTAGTGGACAACTCAGGGTTAATTGATAAAAGTTTAAATGAGGAGCAAAAAATAGCCTTCACAATCCTCAAAAATCTCTTTACAGGAAAATTGCCACAGGAGAATGATGAGCCCCTGTTGATGATAATCACAGGACCAGGGGGTACTGGAAAAACAAAAATCTTACAAGCATTAATAAAGTTTTTGACAGCAGAAGGTGAGTAGGACTATAAATTAAGAGTAAAAAGATGTAAATTAATATCACCACAAGGTCTTTCACATATCTCTCGCTGTCTGGAACAACTCCATATTTGTTGAACCAAAGAATGTCAATGACTTACTTAAAAATGCTACTATTGAAGTCCAGTTCTCTGTTCATCATTCAAATCTTAATCATCTTGTAAAACCTTGCAACACTTTTCATGCCCAAATAGAACAAATTGACATTCTCAAAAAAGGCAAAGTGTTCTCTAAAACATCCATACAATCTGATCCTCAGACAAAAATTCCCATGACTCTCAAGCACACACATGAATTGTAGAGCAACCCCCTGTTGTCAAGTGTAAGACTTCACATCCTGGTGATAAAGGAAAAGGAAAGCAAAAAGATGATAGCATGCATGATGCACATGATAATTGGTAAGCAGCTTCCACCACAGTGGCTTGTGCAAACTTTGATATTTTGTACTTCAGGTTCTATGTATTCATTGTGCTGAACATTTGTAATACTAAATGCTTTGTACCTAATTGTTTAACCTACTTTTTATCCAATTGCATTATATTTGTCAGCAAGGTGGTGAGCTTTGCCTTCTCCTTTATCCTGGAGCTATGTAGTACCACATCACCTGTCTTCCTGGTCATCTTCTTCCATGTGATTGTTGAGATGCCAGCAACATTGGCCTAGCAAGCTGTGAATATATTGTCCACAGCAGTGGACAACCTAGATTGTGAGGACCCATTCCTGAAGTATTCAGCTGTGTGCTTGTGCATGGTTGCATTGGTTGGACATCAAGTTAGCTTTGGGGCCTGTTCCTGATTGGTGGCTGTATTGAAGTTGTTCATATCATGATTGGTATGAAAAGATGTTGAGATTCCAATTATCATAGTGTCATCATACAAGTCTGCATCACAGCTCACATGTCCAGCAGAATGCCTGGAAATGGCTTCAACTGCTGCAGACATCCTATGCTGCACCTGAGAGGATGGATGAAACACTCAAAGCCATAGGTGAGTGCAGTCATAGGCATAAGTGGAAGAAATGAGATAACAAGTGCAAGCACACAAGTTGCAGGTACTCTGAAAAGAGGAAAGGAGGTGTGAATGTATCTATCTTGCCTGGAACTCTGAGGGGAGAACCAAGAGAACTCAACTAAGGAGTTCTTTGGGGTCTATTTGGCTTACATATATATTAAAGTACATGTTTGTCTGTGTATTGTACAGATTGTAGATAAAGTGTCCATGCACATTCGGTGAGAATGTGGCAGCATAGCCATACATGCATAGATCATGAGGAGTACATACCATAGGTGCATGGTGTGACAGATCTAAAGATAAATGATCATAGGGGCCAACATGCCCTAGGTGTGAGGCAAGTCCAATTGTAACATATGTGATGTTTGTGAGGTAAATCAAAGTGTGAATGCATGGTCTGTGGGTCCATAAAGAAGTGAAGAATCAAATGGGTCCATGTACCCATAAGTGAAAGATAATCATATGCTTAGATGTCAGCCATTGCCAACATATACACCCCATCAGGGGTCAAGAATAGAAAAAGAAGAGGAAAAGAAAAGAGATATGAAAAAGGTGAAAAATATACATCTGTAACAATGGATGGCCAGCCCACCTGGCCATCTGTCTCTTCATAATAGTTCTATCATCTTCATCTGATGGTTCATTGCTGTCTTTGATGGTGTATCCTAGGCCATGTGGATTACCAAATAACAGTTTAATAACAACATTAGAAACTGTATATTGAAAATATGAAACATACTTGCTATAGTGTATATAGAGGTCATTCAACCGGTCCTTGGATATTTCACCAGTGATAAATGTTGAGAGCTGGTAGTAGAAGTCAGAAAGCTTGAAGTTGACATTGATGTCCACAAATCTGGTTCAAGAACAGATGCTAGAGTGAGCTTATATAAATGTAAATCAACACTGAGATTGCAAAGTAGCTAGAAACTCATAAGCACTGCAGCATATGCAAGATGGTTGGCTTCAACTTGTCTTATGTTGTGGAATTTTCCATTGCTGGATTGTGTGTTGTGGGTCTTAGAAGTGGAAAGGGCCAACAATGGTGATATATGTTATGGATGCATGTTTTTCCTCTTCTTTATATCTCTTTTCTTTTCCTTTTCTTTTTTTGTTCTTGGCCTCTGATGGGATGTACACATTGGCAATGGCTGATATCTAAGCATATGTTTATCTTTTGCTTACAGGTATATGGACCCATTTGATCTTTCACTTCTTCATGGACTCATGGACTGTGTCCTCACCTTTTGATTTACTTCACAGACTTTACATATGTCATGATTGGACTTGCCTCATACCTAAGACATGGTGGCCCCTATGATCATTTATCTTTAGATCTGCCACACCATGCATCTATGGTATGTTCTCCTTATGATCTATGCATGTATGGCTATGCTGTCACATCCTTACCAGATACACATGGACACTTTATCTATGATCTGTACAATACATGGACAATGTTACACTTGGCCCAGGTAGGGACAAGTGAAGACTTGGTAGGATCACCTGCACAAGTCAAAGGACTGAGGGACGAAGGTTTTGGCCTAGATTAACTAGCCAAAGGGGATTTCAAGAGGCTGACATAGTCAGGGACGAGCCAAGGGGTCTTGGGGTTGCAGCTGGAGGTGAAGGTTTCAAGAGTTCAGGGTCAGGTAGTTTAGACTACCAAGGATTAAGAGTCTTGTATGAGAGACGATCAAGGGGTTCTCCTTTATCTAGGATTGGTGATGAGGGACAAAGGAGTAAGGGGTATGATTCCCTTAAGACGAAGGACTGAGATGAGACTGGTGAAGGCGAAAACCCAAGTAGGAATTGCTTGAAGATAATGTACATGGCAGCTAGGTGTTACGATTTGCCCCTATTCTTTTCTTTGTCATCCCTGTCTGTCATCACCGGCTTAACCCGATACTTTCACTTCAATAGAGTGCTCTAGAACATGCAATGTGTTCGTCGCACACCCTTATCTCGGTTATCATTACCTTTCTTTCCTTTTGAACTTTCTTCACTTAAGTCATAGTTGTTCCATGACCTTCTATGACCTTCCATTGCACAGTATATAAGCCTAGATACTTCGTTCCATGTACCCTAGCTTAGTTCTGCTCAATCTTACCTCATTCCTCTTCGTCCCCTCATTGTAACTCGCTACTACCTCTTTGGTAGGCAAACTTACACTCGAACCACCTGTTATACATCCTAGCAGGCAGAACCCTTGACCTTGTAGGGCAAGTACTTCATTGTCACCTTGAACCCTTGACCCTATGTTCTAGTTCTTTGAGCCTATGCCTGTTTCTACCTGGACCAAGCGTAACACTAGGTATATATACTACTGAGGCAGCCCGAAGGCACTGTCTAAGGAAGTCATCCTGAGTAGTGGTAGAATAGCCATACAGCTATAAGTTCCAAGTATAAAGGCACAGCATACTGCAATCAATGAAGCTGTCCATGATGAAGGGAAAATATAAGTATAAATAGTGCAGGGTTGCATGGATGGAAATGCATAGGAATATCTAAGAAAAGAATGATCGGGCTTGACTGACCATGTGAGATAGTTGCAATCTAGGTGAAGAAATGAGTCTGTACTGTCTGGGAAGAAAGGAGAAATCAAAGGAAGAAGAGGAAAAAGGATAGGGGTCCATATGAATCATAACAGACAAACATATAAAGTAGTATATAAGCCAATAGATCCCCAAGAAACTCCTCAGTCAAGTTCTCTTGGTCCTCCCCTCAGAGTTCCATAGCAAGATAGACTCCTTTCTTCTCCTTTCCTCCCTTCAAGTACCTGCATCTTGCATGCTCACACTTTTCATCTCATATAACACACTTTCATTATGCCAGACATCAGACTGCAGCTTTGAGTGTTTCAATATAAAGATGTACTTCATAATCTACATAATGAAATGCTCAGAGCTGTGTTACACTTGGTCTGGGTAGGAACGAGTGTAGGCTCAAAGAACTAGATCGTAGGGTCAAGGGTTCTTCCTGCTAGGACATATAGCAGGTGGTTTTGAGAGTAAGTCTGCCTACCAAAGAGGTAGCAGTGAGTTTTTGATGAGGGGAGCGAAGAGGGGAACAAGGTGGATTGAGCAGGACTAAGCTAGGGTACAAGGGATGAAGTACCTAGGCTTATATACTGTGCAATGGAAAGTCATAGAAGGTTGTGGAACAACTATGACTAAGCAAAGAAAGTTCAAAAGGAAAGAGAAGTAAAGATAACTGAGGTAAAGGTGTGCGACGAACACATTGCATGTTCTAGAGCACTCTATCGAAATAGAAGTATCGGGTTAAGCCAACAGTGACAAGCATAAATGACAAAGAGAAAAGAATAGGGGCAAATCATAACAAGCTGTAGTTTGGTGTCTGGTGGAGGTGAAAGTGTAAGGATAAGATATAAAGTGTGAACACACAAGGTGCAAGTGTTCAAATAGAAGGAAAAGAGTTAGAAAAGAGTTTATCTTGCTATGGAACTCTGAGGGGAGAACCAAGAGAACTTGACTGAGGAGTTTTTTGGGGGTCTATTGGTTTATATACTAAAGTACATGTTTGTCTGTGTACTGTACAGATTGTAGATAAAGTATCCATGCACATCCAGTGAGGATGTGGCAGCATAGCCATACATGCATAGATCATGAGGAGAACATACCATAGGTGCATGATGTGGCAGATCTAAAGATAAATGATCATAGGGGCCAACATGCCCTAGGTGTGAGGCAAGTCCAATTGTGATATATGTTATGTCCATGAAAAGAATCAAAAGGTGAATGCACAGTCCATGAAGAAGTGAAGAAGTGAAAGATCAAGTGGGTCCATATACCCATAAGTGAAGGATAAACATATGCTTAGATGTCAGCCATTGCCAATGCATACACCTCATCAGGGGCCAAGAATGGAAAAAGAAAAGAGAAAGAAAAGGAACATAAAGAAGGTGAAAAATGTACATCCATAACACATAACATGTAGCATGCCATAAGAGGAATAGAATTGGAATCACTCACATGTTTGAGTAAGAAACCTCATATGAAACCTGAAACAGCATCCTTGGGATTGAAGCCTACCCCTGGGGTGTCTCCTTCATAGATGAATACCAGGTTTTGCTGTGTGGTGACCTTGATATTTCTGGATGCAATTCTCTTTCTAGTCCCATATGAGTGCACTGTCAGCATTTATCCAATGTTTAGTAGCAGATTACTCACTCAACAGGATCATCCAGCATTTCTTGCAGGTAGTGGATGGGACAAAGAAAGGGGGCCAACTCAGGGTGGTTGAAGCTGAGCCTATCCTTTTTGCCACAAGGCTGTACTGGAGGATCAATTGCTTTCTTCTCAGGGTGAGGTGCCACATAAGACCCTATTACAGGGCAGAGATAGCTTGCATTGTCAGACCATGTATGGTTAATCATGGCCTGCATCTGACCAAACACATGTTAGAATGTGGTGACTATACAGCATGTTACTTACTTCACACATGAGCACAGCCCACTTTTCAATGTCCTCACCAAGAATGAGCTCAATGAGGTAAGGAGCCTCCCTGTTGATATATTTGTAGATGCTCTTATGGTGCAAAATCATTTGTATGTCCCTATCAAAGTGCATGATTACCCAAAGAGACACAATATATGTGCATATAGACTAGTACTCACCACTATATTTTCATATGCCTTCTTGAGCTTGATGTTCTCTTCATTATCCAGGTTGTTATCCAAGATCTCTTCAGCATCATTGACAATCTGAGCCACACAAATGGCCTCATTGAGGATGCAGAACATATCATAAGCATACAGGATCCACTATGCTCCTCTTAGGCATTGCTTCCACTTAGGGGATTTATCATCAATCCTCTCCAATCAACTTTTAAATCCCTTTGATCCATAGATAGGTCAACATGAGGTAACAGATATAGTCACTTATCTTGGCAATACATACCCTACTTTCCTAGGTAAGTTGCTCTCACAATTGGTGTTTGCTGCATCTTGATTTGCCTGTTTCTTCCACTGGACAACCCTGGTACATCTATCAATGGCCATTATCCATCTGTGTTGCTTATTGTTAGAGGTAGGGGAACAAAAGTGGCAAGTGCTGTGATAATTGGACATGATGGTAAGCAGATCTAAGCCTGAAGATGTGTGCCAAGACAATGTCACACATCATAGCTTGCTGCTCCCTCTTCAGTAGGCAGATTTATTTTTGAACCCATCATCTATATGTTTTAGATAATAGAATATTTGAACCTTTAGCAAGTATTTTACTTAAACATTGAACCCTTAACCCTAGTTTTTAGTTTTTTGAGCCTATGCTTGTTTCTTGTGACATATGTGATATTCATGAAGGAAAACAAAAAGTAAAAGCATAGTCTGTGAGTCCATGAAGAAGTGAAAGATCAAATGGGTCCATATACCTGTAAGTGAAAGATAAACATACATATAGATGTCAGCCATTGCTGGTGTGTACACCCTATCAGGAGCCAAGAATAGAAAAGGAAAGAAGAAAGAAAGAAACATAAGGGGGGAAAAATGTACATTTGTAACAGGTATGTTTGGGTCATTGTCTTGTTGAAAGATCAGCTCCCCTTCAGGAATCCCAGATTCCTCCATGCTCTATGGCAATCCTCCCTTCAAAATATGCAGCTCCAAACCATCAATGGTCCTCTTGCAAATTTTATTGTACCTTTGACTACTTTAGAGATCAGTCCTGTTATGCTTGGTCTGGGTAGGAATGAGCATAGGCTCAAAGAACTAGAATGTAGGGCCAAGGGTTTGAGGTAGGGATGAAGGACTTGCCACACAGGGTCAAGGATTCTTCCTGCTAGGACATATAGCAGGTGGATCAAAGGTAAGTCTACCTACTGAAAAGGTAGCAGTGAGTTATGATGAGGAGAGTGAAGGGAACAAGGTAGAATTGAGCAGGACTAAGCTAGAGTATAAGAGATGAAGTATCTAGGCTTATATACCATGTAATGGAAAGTCATAGAAGGTTATGGAACAACTATGACTAAGCAAGGAAAGTTCAAAAGGAAAGTGAAGTGAAGATAACAGAGATAAGGGTGTGTGACAAACCCATTGTAGGTTCTAGAGCACTCTATTGAAATAGGAGCATCAGGTTAGGCCAATGATGACAAATATAAATGACAAAGAGAAAAGAATAGGGGCGAATCATAACATTACCCCCAGAGTACATTTGAAACCACAGTGAGAAATGAAGAAGTTTAAAAAAAGACAAACTAGAGGTCCATGCAACAATCACCACTGGGAGAGCCTGTTATGTTGGCATAGGCAGAGGCATCATAGTTGGGGTATCCCCATTCTTCATCAACATCCAAAGATCTCTTGGCAGGCATACCAGAAAGATGACAAAGTTCAGTGTTGGAACAAGGAAGATGTTGGTGGTGACAACGACCAGAGGAAGGAGGAATGGGGAGGGGTGTGGGGAACAGGAGGGGATGATAGACATTGTGCTAAAGGGCAAGTGGAAGTGGAAGACAAGGAGGCTCGGGACCTGCAAGATCCACAAGACAAGCATGAGGAAGATGACAAAGAGGGAACAAATGGGGCAGGTGACCAACAATGAAGGAGAGGGCATTGGTGTGCAGAATGGCCAGGGGCATGGTGGTTGCAATGGGGGCAACAGTAGTAAATACAGTTGGGCCTGATGTGAGAGAGGTAGTGACAATGAAAACAGGTCTTATTGTAGAGGGGATGGTCCACGGGTAAAGGGCAATTCCTTTCATCTTCCCAAGCCACTTCAGTTCATTCCAAGGAGGCTAGCTCCTCAAAGGTCAAAGGCTCACTAGAGGCCTTGGGGGATCATTCATCAGCGTTAGATCTCAAGTTAAGATGTTCCATGTAGTGCTAAATGTCCAAAGTCAAGGTGTCCATCTCCAACTGATGCATCACAGAAATGACAAGATCTTTTAGGGCAAGGTGGGTTTCGAGGATGCAGCATGAGTGGTGCATACAAGTGGTATCGTTGGCAATGAGGTTGGGATGGGATCAGAGGTGGTGAAGTTCATAATACATGCAGAAAAGTGAATGAAGGGGGAAAGTGGGTTCTAAATGGTTACAAAGGGCAATGCAAAGATTAGGGTTATCAAAAAATATAAACATACAACCCTGTTAAATGGAAAAGAAAGGGTCGCAGTGAATTTAAGAAGCAGAAAGAGGTACATTGACAACAGGTTCTGTAGTGATGGGAAAGGGAGGCCATGGGCCATCCCAAGTATGGTCCAGTATTTCAAGATGAGGGAGTTCAGAAAGTGGGTTCCAGCCTGCATCAGCTTCAATGGAGGAGGAGCAACTAGGGGAAACGTTGGGCATTGCAATGAGATGATGGTGGGGGAGAGGATGAAGGGAAGATAGAGGGGTGGAGGTTCTTATAGTCTGAAAGGATCTCCTTGGCATGTTTGAACTCTGATTCACAAAGCCAAGAGTCTTCTTTGGCCAAGTATCCTTTCCATCAGATCAAGAAGCAGTGGTTATTTGGGGTTTCCTTGTGTCGGATTACCTTTTCCATCTCATACTCTTCTTCTCCATCAATAAGGTCAGATGGTGGAGATGGGAAATTTGGGCCATGTACATCATTTTCACAATAGGGTGATAAAAGGGAAACATGGAATGTATTGTGAATCTTCCAGGTACAAGGGAGGCAGAGTTTATAAACGAGTGGGGATAGCACCTGGACAATGATAAAGGTGCCCTCTCACTTAGGGGCAAACTTCGGATGGGGGATAAGGCATTTCAGGTTGCAGGCTTCTAGCCAAACCTTGTCACCTTTATGGAAGGGGGTAAACTTGCCATGGAAGTGAGCTTTCATGACTTGTCTGGCAAGTTCATGAGCTGCTAGGGCTTTATCCCAAGCAGCAGAGAGGATTTTCAGTTGATCTTCAACTGCAGGAAGGTTGGACTCAGCAATGACAGTGGGGAGAGGACGAGGTTCAAAACCATAAGTGAGGAAGAAGGAGGATTTGCTGGTGACAGAGTGAGGGTGGTGGTTGTGGGTGAATTCAGCATGAGAGATCATTTGGGATCATGTGGAAGGGGAGTTACCACAGAAGATATGGAGATAAGTCTCAACTTCCTGATTGACTCATTCCGTTTCTCCATCGGATTGAGGGTGGTAGGCAGTGGAGAGGGAGAGGTCATATCCAAGGAGTCATCCAAGTTCTTTGGCAAAGGCAGAGGCAAACTGGGGACCATAATCCGAAATGATTTTGTTGTAGAGGCCAAACT
>JBBPUI010001021.1:0-12814 GCA_038094615.1 Heimioporus aff. retisporus | reverse complement strand
GTGCCATCAAGGGCCGGCGCGTCGGCAGGCAGGATAGGGGCAACCTGACCCGGGCCAAGAGCAGCCGGGCCAGGGCCGGGGCCGGGACCAACTAGAGGCGGGATGGGGCCAGCTTGACGCGGGAAAGGGACAACCGGACCCGGGGGAGGGCCAACTAGAAACGGGCTAATGTTTGGACCTTGGACGGGGACAGGAGGCGGGGCGGGGACAACGGGAGCAGCGCTACCAAAGGTGGCCAACGCAGCAGCGACGAGAGCGAAAGTAAAGGAGCGCATTTTTGTGTGAAGGAAGGTTGGGGAGGTTTTGGGAGACAGTTGGTGAGTGTGTGAGTGGAATGAGTTGAGAAAGAGCTCGATGGAGGGAGAGGACTACAAGAAGGCAGGATTATATACCTCGCGGTCACGCTTTTTTTCTTCATGGCATCGGTTTTTTTTTTCTTTTGGAACGGGCGAGTCTGGTGTCAGGCGATGCTATAAACATTTAGCGAGCCTCAAAGCTCGAGTTGGAATTGAGTAAAACCGACCATCTGCCAGCTTTGTCGCTCGGTTAAGTCGTCGGAGTCGCCGGTTATCCCGGTTGGCCTCTTGATTTGACAGTTTTGCTCAACCTGAAGTCCAGCTCCACCTTTGAGAAGGATAACTCCGTCCCAGCCGAGCGGATGCAAAAAAGTGGCAGGTATCTGTTGCGTTCGGTGACCTTAAGCGGTGATGGAAGTCTAATGATTCCTTCAAGCAGGCGAGCGGCAGACAGACACATGCGCTGCATTGAACTGTCCTGTCACTTGAGCGGTCCGGTCGCGTTCTTGGACGACGGTCCAACCACGCCAATTTAGTGAGGCGATGTAAGGAGGTCGCAACTACGGGACCCGCGCCACGAACTGTTCGAGCCGGAATGAATGTTTCCATGGCTATCCTAATAAAAAGCAGTCGGTTAGTTAGTGGGGTAGTGCCAGTAACAGTGGGGGTTCGAAGCACCCCAACATACACAAGTACAAACAAACATACTGAGCGACGGTGCAGTATGCGAGTAGTGTATCATGTCCAAGTACATTCCGACCCTCGAGAGCTTTCCAAAGGTGCGTCTGTCAGTCATTTCACCTGTTGTGACCGGGATTCATGCATAACCTAGAATTGGTCTGAGTGCCGGTGGTGGCCCAAGTGCCGGTACACGACTACGCAGTTTGCCGCTACGCGTCTGACGGTGATCATGTTTCACGGCGACGGAAGCAACCACTGACACCGCATACTGCTCGCACGGACAATCATGTCAAGATGCGCTGCAACGACCTCATGTTGTCCTATCGGGGGTGCATGCGCACGATTCTCGAGTCTCGCACGGGCGGTCGCCGATGCAGGCAAGGCGTGGCAGGTAAGTATAGCCATTCGGAGGGCTCGCCTTCAGAGGCGGGTGAGCCGCAGACCCCGTCGGCGTCCCTCGCGGTGACTCGATCCGTCCGCCTGTCTATGTATAGACGCGCAGACAGCGCCTGACTACCTGACGTCCATCCGTATTTGCAAAAGACGTCCGTGGTGGGTGAAACATAACGAAAGCACCGTCAGATCATGTTTGGGCAGTCGATCGGGGGCGCTGTCGCCATTCACCTTGCGAGCCGAAACCTATTCATGGCAGCAAACAAGATTGCACTGTATGCGATTCATTACATGTGTATATCTTCATGTAGATCCATGAGGGGGACAATAAGGGTGAGCGCTGGGCGACAGGGATGTACCCAGATAGTCGTCGTTTGCTATCACTGCACAAGCCGGTGAGTCAGACCACTACCGATGGTGAGGCACCGTCATCGACCCCGTGCTACCGCCGTACTTACTGTACAAGGACTGTCAGGTGTGAGCCGAGAAGAAAGAGGGCAGGAGAGCACAGGAACGCGCCAAGAAAACAAATAGACCAACCCATAATTCGTAATTCACGATAAGGTGCCCGTCCCGCTGTCCGTAACAAATGACTGGTCGAATATTCCTCCGTCGAGCAAGCGAAATACGCGAGCGATGCACCCCTCTTAAGCAAGTTGGGTACCGTTGTCATCGGGGGCGGGCAAGAACGTCATGTTGATGTACGTGGACTACGGAGAACGAATCGTCCCCAGTACTAGTGTCAGAACTGTGTCACTGCGCAGACTCGCAAGGGCACGCACCAATGGCTCCCCGGCATTCCACCCCAATTCCTTTCTCAGAAACTGGATCACGCCCTGAAAGGGCTTCGCAGCGGTGATCTTGTAAAATATCGGGAGAATCTCAGTTCCCCGATACCACTTGCCAACTGTGTTAATTATTATCTTATAAGGTCACGAAAGTAGCATAATACAGTTTTACTGGGATATTGACACTGCAAGGACACGTTGGAGGATCACGCACGCACGTTTACATCGTGCGGACGGGCCTTCGACGCGTGCCCTACGGTCGGATCGCTAGGTTCTTATAGGACCAGTCCTACTTTGCGGTCGTACAGGAGAAGTGTGAGATGCCCTGCAGATAAGACCTCGACGGCGTTGAGCTACACCGGCTCAAGGCGCGCGTCGAACCGACCCGGCTCGAGTTTCTAACCCTATTTCTGACTGCCTGCGAGCGTCGTCGTCGTAGTCTTGATGCTGCTCGATGGACTTTCACGCATCGTTGGACAGGACTATGCGAGCTATCTCAAATCCCAAGACACTTCCACGGGGGTCGTCGTCCGAGCCGACACATTTCCGATCGACCCAGACTCGCTGGTGTGTTCTGTGCCAAGGTCGTCAGGTGTGCGCTCGGCATGGTCACCGCCACCAGCAATATCTATCTCGGATTCAAGGTGCGTTCTCCCCCGCGCCTCTCTCTCTGCGCTCTCCGTGTATTTGACAAAAACACGCGCTACCAGACGGGCCGGACGCTCGGCGCGATCCTCGGGTTCGGCATCCTCAAGCCGTTCTCGACTGCCGTCCCAAGCTACTTTGGAGGTGCTACTCGGCCCAAAGGGGGTCAACGTGGTGCAGTCTGCCGTGATGGCCACGGGGTTGCTTGGGCTGCTGAGCATGCCGAGCCAGAATATCAGCCGGTTGTTCACATTCACGATCTGCTGCACCTCCCTTGGGTTCACATTCTTAATCCCGCTGCGCGAGTTCTACATCCTCAAGCTCACACTCGCCTTTCTGTCCGGCGTGGCGGCGGGGTAAACGATTCGATCGCTGCGTGTGGGGAAAAGGATGGTGAAAATGAAATCGATAAGCCGGATGAGGAGGAAGGGTTTGGGGACTTGCCAGGAACTCCCCGCAGTATACCCCCGCTCAGCTTGAGATGTGACAGCAATTCAAAGTTTCATGACAGTCCATATATTATCAGGATGAAGCATTTCGACCCGCCTTCAAGCTAAATAATCCATCGATGACACGCATGTCGGTGCTGATGTGTGGGAATCGACCGTCACTTGCGGGTGGCTTGCGTTCAATCCAAAATTCTGTTAGAGACGACGTGTCTCGGTGAGGAGCGATGGGGTAAAAGACCACCTTGAATTAACTACGGCCACACTTACTAGGCTCCATAGTAAGTAAGGTACGAATGATTCCTAGCGAACGCCAGGCCGAATCTCCAACAAATTTCTATTTTGGTAAGAACTTTTAACTCCATCCGTAGTGTTGTGCAGGCAGCAAATCTGAGTTTGGGCACCATGAAAGTGTTACCAGGTCCTATCATTGGATGTGAAGCGAACCCGTGACGTCCAGCTGGATCCGAGTTCTTTTTGTCATGGGTACCTTCCTCCAGGGCCGTTGAGCAGTATAGTACCGGGGGGGACAGAAGAATGACGTGGAGAGGCTGTGTTGCTGGCCAAGTTGTGATACGACAGATCCGAAAAAAAAAAAAACCCCCTTTAAGATGCAGGTCGAAACAAACCGGAGGCACCGAGTTGGTGATCGTCGTGATTCAAGTACGATTCCGAACGCAACCCTGGACGTAAGGATTTGTGGACAATGAAATCAACAGGTTGGATCGAAGAGGAAGATGATGGGGGGAACTTGCCAGAAATCTTCGCCTTGTGGCAGCATGTCACCGCTCGACCGGGAGTGTCGACAGTGATAATTCCAAATCCCATGCCATGTCAACGTATGTCGTGAGGAACTCCACACTTCGACCCTTGGGTCTTCAAGGAATGGAACCCTGTAGGTTCCCCCTGAAAAACCAAGTCCGTCGATGACAAGCCCTATGTCGGTGTGGATGCACACGATTAACCATCGCTTTGCCAACGTCAACTCGAAAGTACAATGTCAGCTTTCCACCCTCGTTTTCATTCGATTCGATCCACTGATCCATGAGCGCGACGGTCCGCGGCATCGTTACCTCCCCCCACCACTGTCACCCACCGGGCCGGGGAACTCGATCGTCAACTCGACCGGCGAAAATCAGGGTGCGTCGGAGCTTTTATACCGAGCGCATTTTTTTGCCGCGTTGTTTCCTGGAGACGGCCAGGTCGAGTTTGGAGGTGTTGCAAGCAGATTTCGAAGAGGGTTTGGGATCCGATGGTAGGGCGTCGAGGGAGAGGAAGCGGGCAACATGGCAGGGATGGCGCAGTGTAGGAAAATGGGTAGGGAATAGGTGCGAAGGCGGCGAGGAGACACGACGCTCAAGAAAGAACTTGCAGAAGTCAGTGATTGGGGCGGAGAAAATGGACATGGGATGGTTGTGTTGTATTTGACTGCGACACGGTGACGGACGCATATGAGCACGTGAACGTGCTTTTTGGTAGTGTACCCATATCCATGAGCACGTTGAGTACGCACGGAGGAAACGGTACAGGGGAATAAGACGGTCACGGAGAGGTGAAGTACAGCAGGAGTGGGTCTTGTATTCACCAATTACATGCAGGACAAGACGGGACGATCGGATGTACTGTCTCCACCATGTCGTACTACGGGGCGCAATGTACTAATCTGCCACGATGTGTTCCCTATCTGCCGCCTGGACACTCACCCCTCTTTTATCCGGGCTCCGTCTCGCTGTTGGCGCCGTCATAACCCCGAGCCACATCACGATCGCGGTCACAATGTAGCGAGTCGTCGTCGGTAAATCAGTTTTCTGTGTCCATCTGCACTCCAGGCAGCGCATGCATTGGGTGAGGATGGGGGACGAGACCGTGCTTGAATTGCTTCGTGACGTGGTAGAGCGATGCTTTGAAGTAGAAGTTTCAATGTCCTGTGGTGTGACCTTGAACAACGCGAGTCGAGGGTACCCAATCAGCTATGCAAAAGTGATTAGTTCCTCTAGTAGCAGCTGTTAGGAAACGAAAGACACATCCGTCGTCGAGTGAGCGCCACGTGACGTTAACGAAAAGTGGCAGCGACGACTGACCTCGTACTCCCGCTCGTGGTCGCGGTACCCCACTTGCATGGTCGTATGCAGGCCCGTTCATTCTGACCAACGGCGGCAGGGGGTTGCATGTATGTCGCTGGTATCAAGGGCGACATGCCGGTCGGGGACGAATCCATGAGGTGCGTCAAGGACGGCGTGGTGGGAAGCGGCGAGCGATGCTGACGGCGTCCAAGAGTCGACCGCGAAACGACTTGGTGTCCATCAGGCGCGCGTGGGGTGGACATGGACCCACCTGCATCCGCGCATTGGCGTGGTCCAGGTCGCGGACGTACTCGTTGTGGAGCTGTGTGGGCCATGCACGAGGGATGGTCGGAGACGCAAGCGTGTCTTGATGTACCGTGTTCACCTCGAATTTTCCATGACTTGAAACCCGGGCCCGGAGTGGCGAGGTGAATTGATCCATGTATCGACAAGCATACTTTTCTTTCCGCCATAATCTGGAGTGTCTTCGAAGGTGTGAGGGTCGTGAAAGGTGTAACGGGCGATCGGTCAGATCTCAGAGATGCATCTCGCCTTGAATCGTACGATTTCTTTGATGGGCGTTGTGGATTGTAGTGTGCAAAATAAAGCTGATAAGCGGGCTACCCATGAAATACTCCGAAACTGTATGCCAAATCGATAACAGCAGGGTTGAAAGCAGAAGAAAAAAGTACATCCGACCGATGATACGGTCATGTGCAACAGCTTGGTGGGCGCGGCGGGAGTGTATGACTGTGCATGGCGACCGAGACGGGGGTAGGAAGTGACGCACTCAGTACCGCAGGTGGTCGCGAAGGAGCGGGTCTTGGCGGGGTGGTGGATTATCGCCCCAAGTGTCATCCAGTGCTTTGGTTGGCGGGGCTGTCTTGAGAGTAGATCTTGTTGCCATAGAAGGTACGGACGGGACACACCACATCGCAGCAATATTGGGAGCTCCGATGAGGGTGTGCTGTGTGCTCATAGGGGCGACAAGTACCAACTTGCGTGAATTTTCATCGCGGATCGAGTATTTCACGCCGGATGCGGCTTTGACACGCTTTATTATCAGCGAGGGGCAGGATGGGGATGGGTGAAAAGAGGCAGACCTCGTTGCAGGCGTCGATGACGACGCGGGTGTGAGTTTCGAGTACTGTTGTGGCTAAGAGTATTGGATCCTGAAGATAATCCGTGTGGGTTCGGGAGCGGAAACGACTGTACAGACCTGTAATTGGAAAACACGTCCTAGAGCTCGTCGAGGCCACCACCGGTGGATTGAACTTGTGCCTTTGTTGTAGGCATTACTAACGATGACATTGCGTTACCGTCGCGAACGACCTTGCTGGACTGATTGACATGGTCGTACAAGACAGAGAGGCAAGAGAGAGAAGTGACGAGACTAATAGCCGCTTTTCAGCGCGTCGGACACTCGGATGTTCCGAAAACTCATGTCGCCGTGCTCAGTGTGCTACACATATGTACCCCAAACAGTGAGCGAGGCTTTTTTTGGGGACGCCTATGTTTTGTGCTATTGTTCTTATGACACCCTCACAGGGACAAAACATCCACCCAGTTCCTCGCCGAGCTTGCGATCTGTCTGTTACTTGAATGTCGCCCAAGAAGACTTTGAGGCGGAAACCACGCTCGACGATTGAGAACGATGGGTATGGTGACGCTCTTGTCCTCAATCATTCCGCGCCCTCTTTTTGACTGGATCTCAGGAGTCCGACGCGAAGAAAATGCGGCGGCCTGGGATGGATGACTCTGGGCTATGTGTTCTTTCGTGTGTATCATCTCTGGTAAAGGCTGTTCGATGAAGGAAAGGAGAGACATGGTCCCGGACTGGCTGGGATTTGCTAGTCGTGCGGGAGAATCTGATGACGGCGCGGAGGGAGACGCGGACGGAAACGTCCTCCTAGTGCAAGGAGCTGAGTGGTGTGAGTTTATGTGCGCAGATGCATAGAAGACAGACCTTGCTGATCCGCTCGCTGAACTGGGTAGAGGGCATTGCACAAGCGGAGCGTGCCCGCCTTTTCATAGTTGCCTTGTCTAAAATGAGGGGAGGGACACGGCGAAATCGAATTTAGATTGGACCGACTCGCGTTCGAGGTTTATCTTCTTGGGGTCTGGGCGGTATCAGGCTTGGCGCGCGCTAGCTGTTGTGTACCTACGAGGCAGGGTGCGCATAGTTGCTGCTCCATGAATTCCATCTCCCCAAAGAGCGCTTGCGAGGACTTTGCGTGCGAGACGTTGCTGACAGACTCTGGATGGTTTGCGAACTGGAGCGAATCATCATGATTCATGCCCTCGACAGCCGTGTGGAATAAACATGATAACGAAAATCGCAGTTTCAGCGTGGTTGAACAGTGCGCATGCGAACAAAGGCGCGTGGTGTCTGTCTGTCGTGCGTCGATCGTCAGCCAAACACACGCGAGATACATGGACACCGCACCTGCCCGCTCGCCGTACAAGCATGCGACAAAGTCGATGCTTTCAAAAGGCGGTGTGTGACTGTGGTGCGCAGCTCCGGGTGGGTGGTACTATTTTGAACGGCTAGCACGAAGGGTTCTACTCAGATCGAAGTATGACACTCACTTGTCGTTTGAACCCACCCTTCCGATCTTCCTCATTGGCGCCTCCTCTGGTGGGTCGATCGATACCAATGACCTGAGGAAGTAACAAGAGAGAACTTGAATCTCGGTGCGTATCCAACAGTAGTCGCAGTTGTAACTATTGAAATCAGTTGCATTATCAATATCAAACCTTGCCGTAGAAACTGAGAACCATGACCGGGTGAAGACGGGTTGGCGGGTCTGGCGAGATGATCGTGGGGACTATTGTGCACAGCAAGTCGCATCGTGTTCGGCTCAGCGTGAGGCATCTCGCATCGTCCCATCATCCAAGCAATCACCAGCACTCGTCCACCTCTCAGCTCATAGCAACTCGATTTCGCAATGTCGGGCTTCAAGGAGAAAATCAGAGATATTCGATCTCATATATCCAGAAGTGTCTCTCCAGCACTTTCCCATAGCTCCGACACCCCCAGTGCTCAACCGGGCGCCATCTCTCGCTTCTTTCGCCCGCGCCGCCATGCTCAGGATACCACTGGCGTCTTACACGCTCATGATGTCGTTGATATCACTAGTCTCACGCCTGCAGAGGAGTCTGACTCTACCCGACCCTGGATAGTTTCCAATGACATGAGCGCTCAACCCGCTCGATCCGACGATGCCACAGATCCCACCCCTTCGACTGTCGCTAGTCCTGTGCCTGCCCAGGTACCTCGCTCCCCTCACATGCAATCACCTCGCTCTGATGACCTCGCCGCTCGGCTGGGTGTCATCTTGGGCTTGCAGTCGAGTCGTGCTCAGGGTATCACATTACCCGCTCCTGAGGTTGTTGAAAGTGCCACCAGCCATATAGCTGCCCGAGGATCTGATGCCACGCAACCTCGCATCCATACAAATGCTATGTTGACTGAATCCCAAGACCCCAAGGATGTTACTCCCCCACTGGTTGTTCATCCTCTGTCTGCTCAAGAACCCCATCTTGAGCAAACAGTGCAACCTAGTGTGACTGCTGGTGACCCAAAGAGTCTGTCTAATGAACTCTTGAATATGTCTCTAGAGTGCTTTCCACCTTCTGGTGAACCCACCACCCAACTTGGGATCCCTGGTGATTTGAGCTCACACCATAGCCATGCTAAAGATACAACCAGGTTACCAATCATGGACACTGTTAGTAAAGTTATTTGTGTCAAATTTATAGGGAACTCAGAGAGCATTTTCAGCCCATGAAAGAGTCTGTATCTCAGGGACTTACAGGTCCACAGGAGTTTGAACACATGCAACATGGTATGGGTGCTAGTGGTCTATTCCTACTTTCTGCTGATGATCCTGAAGGCCCTGCTATTCGATCTCTGTCTGGTGATTCTGATGTTTATGTACCAGGTGGGCAAGTTGTACATACAGTATTATTGATGTTCTCACAACCTGGTTGCTATAAAAGAGCCTAGAAAGAATGCCAATATTTCTCATATCATGCAAGACACTGACAAGGACCTCCTGGAGAAATTTGGTCGATTTAGAATCCTAATTATTGGAAGAGCAAATGCTGGTAAAACAACCATCCTTCAAAAGATTTGCAACTCCACAGAGGACCCAGAGATGTATGATTATAGGGGAAGGAAGGTATTAATGTCTATCAAGATGTACTTTAGGGCTGCTAACCTTAGTGATTATATATTGTCAGGTTGATCAGACAATTGCAGGGACAACAGAGGTAATGTGTTGCATATACTGATGCAATGAAGTTGTGTTCATATACACTACTTACAGTGTGGATTGCACAATATCAATCATGAGATGGTTTTCAAAAGCAACCCAAAGTTTGTTTTCCATGACTCACCTGGGTTTGAGGCTGGACATGAAGTGGAGCTGCAAGAAATGAAAGACTTTCTTGCAGAGCGTTCTGCCACCAACAAGCTGAAAGAGCAGATCCATGCCATATGGTGAGGATAGTTATTTATCATCTGAGTATGTACTAATGGATGTAGGTATTGTATTCCTATGGATCAACTGCATCGTGCTATCACAGTAGCAGAGGAAAACTTTTTTGGTGAATGTGACACTAAAAATGGCAAGAAAGTTACATTGGAGGTTACATATTTGTGTTAATGTTTGGATTGATAGTCCCAGTGGTGGTGCTATTCACCAAATTTGATGCCCTGCTAACACAGGCATTTCAGACTGAGTATATGTTTCTGCCTGAAGATGAAAAGCAGAAAAGAATGCAAGCTGGTGCCCAAGAGATGTTTGAGAGGAGAAACATTTGGGGTGACTTATGCAAAATGGCATTTCCACCTAAAGCATCAGTACAGCTACAAGGTGACTATACATATCTTATTACTTCTACTTGACACCATTAAGGCTGTTTCAGATATGGATACAAGTGAGATGGGATGCAATGCATTATTGGAAAAAACAGCAGCTGCATTGGATAATGGATCATTGCAGATGTTGTTGGTATCAGCACAAGAAAAAAACATATTGCTCTGCATCAAATATGCTATCAAATAGTGAGTAATGCATTATAATACAACAGATTTGTGAAAATAATCCATCCAGTGATTTGGAAGAACATATTGATTTCAGGACTACTGGAAATAGAGATCACAATATGGTGGAGGAAATTGCTAGTTGGTTTCCACACACAAAGGTATGTGAAATCTATAGTGGTGGATGGAACATTGAATATTTTGTATAGGTAAGATGTTATGGAGAATTAAAATAAAATATTTAATACAATTTACCATTGTTGGGATAGGAGGTAAATGATCTGATATTTAGTAGAGTTATTTATTTTGTCATAGCTGCTTTTCTCATGCCATTCCATTTATAAGTTTGTAAGTGGTCTGATGTACATTGAAAGGAGATTTGTCTCACAGCCCATTTCCTGCTGCTCTTCCATTCATAGATTGTAAGTGGTCTGATGTGGATCAGAAATGAGCATCTATCTCATGGCCCTTTTTCTGCTGCTCTTCCATTCATAGCCAGTAAGTGGTCTGATGTGGATCAGAAATAAGCATCTATCTCATGGCCCTGTTTCTGCTGCATTTCTATTCATAGGGAGTAAGTGGTCTGATGTGGATCAGAAATGAGCATCTATTTCATGGCCCTGTTTCTGCTGCTCTTTCATTCATAGCAAGTAAGTGGTGTGATGTGGATCAGAAATGAGCATCTATCTCATGGCCCTGTTTCTGCTGCTCTTCCATTCATAGCAAGTAAGTGGTCTGATGTGGATCAGAAATGAGCATCTATCTCATAGCCCTTTTTCTGCTGCTCTTCCATTCATAGGAAGTAAGTGGTCTGATGTGGATCAGAAATGAGCATCTATCTCATGGCCCTTTTTCTGCTGCTCTTCCATTCATAGATTGTAAGTGGTATGATGTGGATCAGAAATGAGCATCTATCTCACAGCCCTTTTTCTGCTGCTCTTCCATTCATAGCTTGTAAGTGGTCTGATGTGGATCAGAAATGAGCATCTATCTCATGGCCCTGTTTCTGCTGCTCTTCCATTCACAGCCAGTAAGTGGTCTGATGTGGATCAGAAATGAGCATCTATCTTACAGCCCATTTTCTGTTGTTCTTTTATTCATAGCAAGTAAGTGGGTTTTCCATGCATAACCAGTGGGTGCCTTACAACTAGAAATAAATATCAACCTCACTACTTCTTTACCTGCAGCAATCATCTGATGTGGACTGTGATTTTTATTTATTTATAACTAATAATTGCATTTTTTTTCACCCCTATGATGTGACTTAGCTGGTAAGCTGTACTTTTATTTTTAAATATCATCATTCAATTTACTGTTTATATTTAGGATGTATGCTCACCTTTTGGCTCAAATATTGTTTTTTTGATGTTAGCACATTATTTTCATTCAGGAAGTAAGCCTTTCTTCATGCTGTTTCAAATAAATCATTTATCTTTTGTGTTAGACAGCTGAGTTTCTCTTCTTATTCATATACTTAGATCTCTAATATAATTTTCACAGATTCTGCAAACTGAGCACTCACAGGAGGTTGACATTTATAATGTAATTAACATCTGTTCCTGCTAAAACTCATTATTCCACAGATTTCATCATCTAGCACACAAAATGTTTTTGTGGTATATTTGATTACATGATGGTCCTTCATTATCTGAATTTACATTCTTCAGGTTATATCACAGGGCCAGGCATGGAAAGATATCCTTCAACAGGGGATAGGCATGTTATTCAAACTTATATTTCAGCAATTTTTATATTTTTATGTGTAGGCCTCTTGCTTGTTCTTCAATATTCTTTCTTTCTTGCTCAAAAGAAGATCCATGAGCCATTTAGAGTGGCCACAGAAAAATATCACACATCTGGCACCTCTGCTCAAGTGGCCAATGAACTTGAACAGCTCTATGACCACTATCTTGCTGCTGACAGAGAGACAAGGAGAAAACTTATCATGGATGTAGTCATACACCATTCAATCTGTGAGTAGTCAATTAGATTAGTGTTTCAATCCTGAGCTGTTTTTGTAGCTTAAAACCTGTTCCATTTCTCTAACAGAATCCTTCTGCCTTTTTGTTTCCAATATGTACTATAGGAATATATGCTTGTATGAAAGTATCACCTATCAAATTGTTCATGCTGTATGATTTTCATCATATCCATTTATCAACATCTACAGTGGCTCAAAAAACTGTCCCAATGTTTGCATGTTTTGGAGTATATGGCCACTAACGGCGATATCCCTAACCTAATCTAACAGGTGTCAGAGTATGAAACGAAGCCCTTACTCCTGGCTCTCAGATGGTGCAAGAGATGAAAGATTTGGTTAAGGTCTGATGAAATGACAGGCAAATCAAAATGACTACTCATTGGGACAGTTTTTTGACTTTATACAAGATTGGGTATTTAGTACTTGGTATGACCTCCCTTGGCCTTAATGACTGCTTGAATCCTTCTGGGC
>JBBPUI010001020.1:0-12826 GCA_038094615.1 Heimioporus aff. retisporus | reverse complement strand
CAGTAAGCGTCTGGAATGTTCTATCATATTCCATGTTGTTCCATGGATGATCCTTGAACACCCGAAGGGTTCCGGAATGATCCTTCACAGTTCCTAGTTGATCCTATGGATCTGGAACTTTCTCTGATGTTCTAGATATCGTCAGGTGATTATATATTGCGTAAGCTACATTCTCAACAGCTAGAACTGGACAAGTCAATATACATAAAACAGGATAGTCACATACATAGTTATTTTCAGAAGTTCTTGCACAAATCATGCCAATCAAGAAAAAAAATGCTTATTAGACCTGTAAGGAGGGTAAAAAAAAAGGTCAGGAAGAACATATGTAACTCCAAAGCCATCAAGAAGGATGGCATGTAGAGGCAGAGTACAATATGTATATATAAAATAAATAAAATGTGCTGGAATGCAATAAACAGCAAGTATCACACTTGTGGGAGGTGATATCTATATTCCTGAACAGGTGGAGGAAGGTTCATGGTGAAGAAATGGAGAGCAAATGTTGATACTGGGCCATTTTATGTACAATAACTCAAAAAACTGTCTTAATGTTTGCAGGTTTGGAAGTATATGGACTCTAACACCAATATGCCTAATTTAATCTAACAAGTGTCAGTATACAAATGAAGCTCTTACTTTTGGCTCTTGGATGATGCAAAAATTAAAGGATTTGGTTAAGATTTGATGAAATAGCAGGCAAATTAAAATAACAACTCATTAAGATAGTTTTTTTGACTTTAAGTTTAGAAGTATAGAAGTACATATGCTCAATACAGGATGAAGTCTTTGAATAATTGTATTGTATACTTGTAAAAGTACACATACTATAGGATATAAATATAAGGAATAATAATGAATGATCTAAGCTTACCTTAGTACAAGATAAAGTTATAGAGATACAACAAAATGAAAATTATCTACTATAAATTATATGTGTGTGCACCATCATCTCAGAGCTAGGCACCAAGGGTCCAAGAGGATCATGAATATCAGATCTGGATACTTTTGTTGATCCAAGTGTGCTACATACTATCACTTGGTTCTTTTTGTATTCCATGAAATAGCAATCAAAGGCTTACAGTCAGGCTCTATGGCTAACAGCAACTCTATAAAAGTAATCACTTCAGATCAACACAGGGTCACATTCAGCTCATACTAGTTTGCCCACTCCCCTTCCAAATGCTGATTCCCCTAGGACAAGTTGCCTCATAAGCAATGATCTTAATATATACAAAATCTGCCTCAACTCTGAACTGGAGTGTTCTATGGGCAGGGTTACTAATACCTCTTAAGCCAAGTCATGCTATATCTGCATCCTTGGATACCTGTTGTTACATGTACTCATGTAGCATGTCCACCATGAAATCACAAGTTATATATGTTCATGTGAAAACAACAGTGATCTGACAGATACTGGCTGGTTTTTCAAGCACTACCTTACCAAAGCCTGTAAGTACTCCAGTTTTGTCACATGGATCCAAATCTAATTTGATGATTTTAGTCTAGAAATTTAGACAGCCAGTACCTCAAATACATCAGCAAATCCACCTACAATATGTATGGTGTGCTATCCAGTCTATAATGGCCTGGATAGAGCTGGTCTAGACTGGCCAGCATTCCAGCTTCTGACAGCTCATCTAATAAAGTATCTAACTGGCTAAGCTGCCCAGATCTGTTCCAAACTGTCAGCAGACTTGCCTAGGCTATCAAATACAGAATGCACATATGTAAAAGCAAATCAAAAGTGAATATCAAACACTACTTTTGATTATACTTATTTGCTACCCCTGATATCATTATTAATTGATCTTACATAGTTTAATTTGGCTCTACATTAGTTGAACTATAGCATCATATATATGTACATACAAGCTTGATCCCCCCAATGGAATAATTTCAGGTCAAATTGGAACCCAGCATAATATTTTAACCTTGCAATGCCTGATAAGGCATTACAATTACAAATACTCTTTTGCAACATTGTTGTGGCCATTTTGCCTGGGATGGGTATCATGGCTATGTTTTTGTAACAACAAAAATCAAGCTGAGCAACAATCTGCTGTTCAACTACTGTATGCACAGATCAACTGAATGTGGACATCAGTGCACAGGTGCTACCAGGACAAGTGGAAGTGTGACCAGACCTGTCTCTCAGATGTGCTGGCAAGGGAGAGCTTGTTTTATCTGATGGGCACAGTGTATGCATTTTCACGCGTGCATTCATGCCCTCCTTTTGGCGATAGAATCCATGCAATGATTTGGTGTACATGTGCCCTATGGCCCACATTTGAACTACGGAATGTTCACCAGGTTGGTGAGGTCATCTCTGGTGCGGGACACTGACGAAGGGAGGTGGTGCGCTGGCATCGCTGTTGTGCGTGACGTTCGGCGTGCCGGTGGTGGTGTTTGAGTCGCTGGGGGAGAAACTGGCAGCGACACGGTTGCAAAGTTTGCGGCCTTCAACGCCAGTAAGCATCGACGTTCACCGCACATCCTCGCACGTTTTTTCGTACACCTGCAGCTGTCGAAGCACCACGTCATGCACGTGTCTCACACGGCGGGTTCGATTGCGGTGGAGACCATGAAGTAGGTATATCGTTGTACATCGTGAACGAGTCAGCAGACGGTTGTAGGCGCCACCTCGGGAGGTCGATCGTGTACAATACGGTGTCGAATCTGTCTTGGGCAGTCGACATTCGCAAACACGGCATCGTGGACCTGATCGACAATACTCCAAGTCAACCATGGCGGCGAGCTCGGAGGTCGGACGGGCAGTGCCGTCGGCCGAGACGGAAGTGGATTGTGTGGTGCGTCTTTTCCATTTTTGCTTTGGTGTGGACGTTGAGCGGTTGTCGCAGGAATGCTTTGGCTGGGGATTTGGAGACCTTCCAGAGAGTTGACGTAGAGCGTAATTCAACTCGTGTATTATATAGAAAAAGATGATCGTGTCCGTCACCGTCGCGTCGCCCAACGCGTTTTCGCCCAAGCTCCCCCCGTCCGTGGCGACGCTGGGGCACGACGAGGTGTTCCTGATCGAACTGCAGGGCACACTGGACGTCCAGTGTCCCGAAACGATGACGAAGGATGGGCAGTTGATTGGGAAGCTCAACACCGCCGACATGGTTCGTGTCGTGTCATAACCTTTGCGGAAAGTCACGCTCACGCCAGACTCGGGCAGAATAAACCGACGCTCATGATCGGGCATCACCTGCTCGAGGGCAAGGTGGTCAGTCTTCCAAAACCGCTGGGGGTGCTCCACAAGCGTGTCCGGAGCTTGCTTCCATCAGATGATGGCGATGATAACAATAGTAGTACTAGTACTGGTGATCCAGACGCCGGCCACGAGGAGAAGCAGAAGAGCGAGCAGGTGCACTGGGAGGTCATGGCAGTGGTCAAAAAAAAGATGGTCTTCGCGAAGCGACCCATGCCTATCGCCAAAGCGAAGCCAGTTAGCACTGCATCTGCTTCGAGGAGGTGATAGGCGGTGGCCAGCTCGCAGCGTTGGGAACACGATGCAGGCACCCCCTTGACCCCCCTGCGTTACTTTTTACAAAAATACAGCGAGTTCAACTACCTACTCCTCGTGTCGTACATTTTGTAGGTCCGCCCAGCTCATGTCAACGACAACGTTGTCTCAACGTTGCAATATGCCGGCCTGATCCTGGCTTTTTTTACTGCTCGTCGTATCATCTCATCCAGTGGCCAGCTGCCACCTCGAAAAGAGTTAAAACCCGGCCTGTCCTGTACGAACTGACCCACCCAGTTCTGCTCTCTCTCCCGCTTTCTCTCGATCATCCATGTTTCACCCTGTCAGAGAGACGGGCGCACCGCTCTACGCAGCCAAACTGGAACAGTATGGCGATGTCAAGGACATTCCCCCAGTGAGCGATGACATCCCTAGATCAGCCGTCCCTCGTCTCACCCGATCCCTCATAGTCATCGATCATTCGCCTTCTGGGCACCAATGGCGCACCCCCAGACGATCAGCGCGACGAAGTCCGCTGTCTCCTCGCCGAGCCCAAGGCCGAGCTCGAAGCCGTCGAGGAGGACATCGCCCGTCTCCATGCCCGTCTGGCCGACATTCAGCGCCGGAAGCGCGAACTGACCTCGTACGTCGAGGACCTCGGCGCGCTGCTGTCCCCGATCAAGCGGATGCCTCCGGAGATCATGGCCCGCGTGTTTGACTTTTGTGGCGACGTCCACGCGCGCGGTCCCCACTGCGAGCCCAGCCGACGTGCACCGCTCCTCCTCGGCAGCGTCTGTCGCAGCTGGCGTGCCCTCTCCCTCGCCATGCCGAGGCTGTGGACCGCGCTCTACCTCGAGCTGCCCACCTCGGGCACGCTCGACAAGCAGGAGGAGGTCCTCCATGCGTGGATCCAGCGCGCGCGCCCGTGCCCCATCGCCCTCTGGCTGTGGAACGACTTTCTGACGGACGACGTCCCCGCGCCCTTCCTCCGCCGGCTGAGCACCATCATCGCCGACAACGCCGATCGCTGGCGCGCCATCTTCGTCCACTTCCCAGCCGCCACGCGCGACTGGGACTGCTTCAACGTGCTCGTCCGCTGCGCCCTGCCCGCGCTCGAGGAGCTCGAGATCTCGCCCCAGTGCACCCCCTGGGCGCCGTTCCGGCCCGAGCTCCTCCCCCGTCTTAGGGAGCTGCAGATCCCCGCCGGGGCGATGCCCGACAGCCACCGGACGCTCCCGTGGACGCAACTGACGCAGCTCACCCTCCGCGGCGGCTACCGCCCGACGGACATCGAGGCGCTCCTCGGCATCCTCAACTGCGCCCCGCTCCTCGCGCACCTCCACGTCGAGATCACGCAGTACAAGTCCGAGACCAAGTGGGACGCGGCGCGCGAGCGCATCGCGATGCCCTGCCTCCACACGCTCGTCCTCGTCACGATCAACAGCCACGACGAGTGCATCAGCCATCTCCTCGACGCGCTCGCCACGCCGACGCTCCGCGACTTTCAGCTGCTCACGCGCGTGTGGGACACGAGCAACATGACGACGAGTTGGTGCCACGAGAGCTTCCTGGGCTTGCTCGCGCGCTCCAAGTGTTCGCTCAACCATTTCACGCTCACCGCGGTCGACATCTCGACGGCGGAGTTGAGGCAGGTGATGGAGCGGTGTCCGTCGTTGGTCTTGTTGAAGTTGAATGGGGCGGACGTACCGACCTTGATCGCCCCGTTGCTGCAGGACATGATCAACGAGTCGGACAATGAACGGAATTTACCTCTTGCGCCTTGGCTCAAGGCCCTCTCGCTGAGTTGTGACTCAATGGAGTCACTGGATCGTCGGATTCGTCCAGCGGATCCACTGGATGACAGCCAGTGGCTCACGTTTGAGCAGATGTTTGCAAAACTGGTGGCGTCCCGGACGTCGAAACGGGAACCAAATAGCAAGGTTCTGAAACTAAAGTGGATCCACTGGACGATCTGGTGGAACTGGTGTAGGTACCAACCCCCAGTTCAGGTGCACCCACAGCATGAGCTGGAGAAACGACTTTCGAAACTGTGCGCAGGAGATGTCGATGTGGGAGTATCTGCTGCGATTTACAACAAGTACAAGCGGGTCTCTTGATCACATGCGGATGTTCGGGAATTCGCTGGCTGGTCCAGCGCATGCGTTGTTATTTTTTGGACGTATATAAATATACCTACATGTGACTAATGCATATTACACTACAACGTACATGGTAAATGTACAGCACGCATCCAAACGTGCAATGGGGATGCAAGACAATAACAATAAATGACCATGATGCGGAACACGAAACAAACTCGCTAATGACAAGGAAAACGAATGCGAGGGATATCTCCGCATGGGGATCGGAATGGGGTGAGTAGCCAGCTCATGAAGCTCGAAGGTACTGCGGCATGCAGGTGACATCGACGCCACCGCACGCGTCATCGTGTCTGGTGCTGAGCAAGACGAGAGATAACAAACGGACAGCTTAGTGTGCTGCTGTGACAATCCAATATCACGTAATGCGGAAGGACGGCACCGGAAGGGTGATAAGGGTGAATTAATTGAACCCATCGAAGTGACCCTTGAGAATTCTCTCCCCCATAGGGGAAGGTGCACGACGAGGCCGTGCTGCCTCAGTCACGGTCGCTGAACGCTTGGGTTTGCGGTTGGTCGAAAAGCCGTTCTGGATTATTGGGCCCGACACGGCCGAGTTCGGGGGGGCAGTTGGTGTTACAGGGCGGGGTATGTCACCTGTAGGAGGCTGCCAAGCGAATGAATAACCAAACATCGCAAGGCGAGTGTACAAACACACCTTGGGACGAGGACCCCCAAGGGAGAGACGCCTGAGGACATTGACACCTCGTTCGTGATGAGGTTCAGGCGCCAGTGGAGGGGGTTGGAACCGAGCGCTTGTGCTCGCACGACGGAGGTGAGTGTGCACTCCAGATTCCTCAACGGAGTCGTCTGGCACAGACATGTATCAAAAAATGGAACAGGGGGGAGATCGGCACAGAATTACCTTCAAGGAGGGGCGGCGGGGCAAATCCGCGGAAGGGGAATGTCACAGAGGCCTTCGTGGGAGACTGGGACAAAAAGTAGAGCATAGGGGAGCTAGACGAGACTGGGATCTGCGAAGAAGACAAGTTCTTTGGGGTGGGGAGGGGAGGAGACGAGTTGGGGGAATTGGAGAGATCAGAAGAGAAGGAGGTGGAGCGATGGCGGAAGTGTTCTGTAGAGATCGGGATTGGTTTTGAACGGCGGGTACTCTCGAGAGTGGTGGTCGAGTTCTGGGACATTGTGAGACGTGTTCAGGGGGAAGGAAAGAGAGAATGCTGGTCGATTGGAGTGACCAGCTTTTATAATTCAAAAAACCCCGACATGGCAATTCCCGGTTTGTTAGTCAGTCCTAGCACGTGTTCTGATAGGAATTCGAATTTCATCACCGCACAAAAACCATCCCCCAGGTTCCCCACAGCCCAGAGTACCGCCTGTCGCCGTCGCTGGGCACAAAGAACAGTTTTCGAACGGTTTGGCGGTCGATGGTGGACAGAGTTGCGTACTGTGGACTTTGCAACGTCCCACATTTGACGTGAAGCGGCGCCATCCGTAGCTTGATGGGCGTAAGACCAGTACCTGAAAGAGAAGTTTCGGAAAGGTTATCTGTCCGTTCCCAGATCCGCGATCGCCTGGGAACCCCGCGAGATTCAAACGACACAAGACATTTCGTGGTTTTTTTTTGTCCCCCTCCCCTCAAATACGGCAACGCACTGATGCGAAATCAACTGGGCTTCCGACATTCCGTGGAGCGTTTGTCGCAGAGCAGATCGGACGGCCTCTGTATCACTTGATATGGGTCGTGTGCTGTACAAATCAATCTTTCTTTCCATATCAGCCCCATGGCTGATACGCCCGCTTCTGCTTCACCTTGTATGTACCCACCTCCTCGGACTAGATGTCTTCGATGCCTGGCGTGGGTTGATGGTGGTCGATATTAAAATCATCCGTCATCATATCTATAGGGGGCAAGATACCTTGGAAGTTCACATCAGGAACGTCAACCCGGGCTTTTCGATACACACGGCACAGAAGAGCCGCGTTAGGAAGTACTCATTGCCTCATGGCTCGCTGTTTCCGAATACTACTTGAATGAAGTCGTTGCACGCCTTCGCGTTTGGATCCCTTTCAAGTGGCAGCTTAAACCATGACCCTAAGACAAACGTGACGTTGTCACGTCACGTCGATTCGTGCACGTTCCCTTTCACCAGTTTGTTGCTGCGACTCGGGATCATTCCTAATGCTGTTTTTTCCATCACTCAACCGACACGTCGAACTGGGGCGATGTTTGTAAGATAACAAGGTATATCGCTCTGCAGTAAATTTCATGCAGACAGACGAGTTCTAGCACTAAAAATGTGGTGTGTTTTCATCTCGTATCCATCATTCATCGATTCTCGGGATTTATTCAAGCCCTCGGTTCATTATCTACGCGCTCATCATCTGACGACTTTTTGGCCGGAGAAAGGGTATGCTGCTTAGGCTGCCACGTATGCATCACCTGCGCAGCCGTACTGTGCATTCGCTCACGGATTTATCTCCGCTTCCACTCCAGTCGACATGATATATCTCCTCCCACCCAGTGATGGAATTTCCCCATCCTCCTTCAATTTCCAAGATCGTCCAACCAATTTCCCCAAAATCATTTCACTAGAAGAGTGGGATAAACAATGCAGTATCCACCGCCACATCATATGGTTATCTGGGACACCATGTCGTCACTGTTGCCTAAGTAGGGAAATGTTCTCCGAATTATTTTGCGTACTAACGACAATGAAACCCTGACACAAAAACCATAGGGGGGTGGGTTACACAGTAGCATATTGGGCATGGGCGCGTATCCCCCATCTGCCACTGTATGACCCACCCCCGTGGTACGTGTCCTTTCCGAATTATTTTGCGTGCTCTTGCCAACGACAACGAAACCCTAAAACCAAAACCAGTGACGGTGCTCTGAACGCCGTCAGGGCATGCGCGGCAAGCAAGCGAAGGCGAAAGACGATGACAAATCAAGGCCTACTTTTGTCCGCCCACGGCAATACGCTGGTATTATCCAGCGCCAAAGGGTGTTTGTTTACGTGCCGACATGCGCCCACCGTCGATCTGTTACATGGGCCTCACTTCATCGAGTTTTTGGCACGACACCCATTGGCCCGTGCAAGCCTATGGTGGTTTTCATGCAGGTCGCCGCCACACTCTCTTTGTTCAGGACGGCAGTCACAAGAACCTAGCAAGTTAGCCCGAACGACTCTACTGGCTCGTTCGACCCACGCCAACCTCGAAATCGTGCTCCCCGCATTATTCCCGGATCCCACCCGAGAGAAAAGCTTGGCTGGGATTGACGGCATGACTCGGTCAAGCTTCGGGGGTCGTCGCGTTCCAAACGACCCCATGTCCGCAGAACACACAGTCCACCGGGAACAGGGGCAGGGCAAGTTGCGGAACCTGTTGTTGGGGGAGATTCGGAGGGGGTCTCTTGGTCGTTGGTGCTGATCGACGGCCCGGTCTCGCGGATTGAACGCATCGCGGGCGAGTGCGGTAACAGCGGACGGTGGGGCATGCCGCAAGGCCAGCAATGGATATCGGCTCTCAGGCTAGGTGGCAGGTCCATCCATGGGAGGGATCACGGTCTCACTCGGTTATTAGCCGGAGAGTTCGGCACTGGTTAATGGAAAAGACGAGGATGTCGATCCGGAGGAAGTATAAGAGGAGTGAAAGTAAGGGCACTCGAGGCGTGTACCTGTGAGGTATGGTATGTGACATAGCAAACGCTGTGGCGTCGCGATCAGGGTTATTCCACCGTTTGCCCCGCGGCCAGGTGTCCATCCCTTTTGAACCTACTAGCATTTACCCGTGTCGAGGGAGACGACGACTCGAACGTTGCCTAAGACGACTTGCCAGCGGCCGCTACCCAAATCTGACATTATTCATATCCGCATCCTGAAAAATCTGGATGGGAACATCAGAGGATTCATATAATGAATGTGTACCCACGGTGCGTCATGATCAGAGAACCAGAGTCCCCGTGGTCATCAGACCTAGCGTTGGAACCCTGACGATCATGGTATCCATTTTTAAGCACGTTCATAATCATCTGAGACTCCCATGTCTTTCTATTGTTGCTATTCCAGCGGCGTCGGGACCTATCGCAGTTCATTTAGAGACCCCGTCGGATCGGTATCTTCATATCAAGCGTCATCATCACTGCAGCCGGCGTTCACGGTTGAGGTGAGAATCGTTGACGGGTCGCCCGGGCGGTCAGCTCCAACGCCCATCATCGAACGTCCGGGATAAATACCGTAGGTCCGTGAGAGACGGCCATCAAGCAAATCGCTACGTTACCATCAACGTCCAACTTTTTTTTTTGTCTAGGGAACAACACCGTACACGTGCCAACGCTGGCGTGCCTGCATCTCCATCCGTCTGACGCAAGCAAAGAGTCGTGTCGTGCTGATCGACCTTGTTCGAGAATCCGGCTTTGACGACGTCGCGTCCGGCGGGTGGTTCGCGACACGAGGTTGATGATGGTTCGCATGTGGCTCGGGGCGACCACGAACGGCCGAAACGAAAAACAAAACAAGCAACACAACGTTGGCCCTCTATCGCCTCTTGGAACGACGTCTGCTTCGTTCAGGCGATAACGCACCCCCTCGTCATGGCGACCTGCAACGTGGCGGCCCACGGAAGGGGTGGGTGGGGGTGGGTATGGGCGCAAACGCATTCGTGCAGCGCTATGCGGTGGAGCGGTGGAGTGGACGAAACGCGTTCGCGTTCGGGCGGGGGTAGTAGAAGCGAGGTTGAGCGGTTCCCTCTCCTCCACCCCCCGTTTCATGTCGGCGTCGACGACGCGTTCTCTTGTTCTTCTCCTCCCCACACACACGCCCTTGATCTCTCGTTTTGTGTTTGCCGCCGCCGGTGCCGTTCGTGCGGCGACAGGGGGGGGGCAGCGCATTTGTGCCAGCGTTGCGTTTTCAAGAGTCGTCTGTGGGAATCGCCTTCCGCGAAATGTTTCCCCCCCCACACCACGGACCGCTGTGCACGTTATATAGCCCCCGCTCTGGCCCGCCGTCTGTTGCTACTAAACATGGACGCCATCATCATCATCATCAAAAAAGAAAAAAAAAGATGGGAGATGCAGAGCCCGACGTCACCCCAAGAATGGATCCCCTTATCAACGGATCTGCCACAGTGTTTCTGACGGTCGGACAAGGGGGAGGGGGTGCGTGCCTGGCGCTGACGCTTGAATCCCGATCGTTTGGGGGGGTTTCGTTTTTGTCGTTCAATGGTCTTTCAGTTGGCTTCGCGACCTTCAACGCGTGCGTTCTCGCGCACACTCACACACGTACACCATTCAACGTCGTCGAAACCTTCTCTCTCTCGCCTTCGTCGCGCGCGTTTCAGCTGCATGTGTTTCGTCGGCAACTTCCGGAGGCCACGTGCAAGGTTCCCAGAATACGTACGATCGAGATTCGTTCACGTTTTTCCCCACAGTGTCTCGGCTAAGCGCTGTCAAGTCGTCACGATCGATGCGTTCACGGGACCGCCAGCGATGAAAAGGCACGCCGGTCTGGGCTCACAGATGGCGACGGGATCGGCGGGGCAACGGAGGGGGAGGGGGGGACAGAAGAGGACGTACACACACACGCACACTCACGTCACCGCGTCACCCTCGAAAAAAAAATTCGCGGGATTCATAGATCGGAAGAATGAACGCACGATGCCGTGTATTCAATACGACTGCTCCACAGCGGGTTCGATGTGCACGTAAGGGACTGGTGCCGATAGGTCGACGCTGATGCATGCATCATGCCCGATGGAGATGTATGAGCTGTATGGGCGGTGGGGCGTTCATCAGGCGGGACATTCAACACAGCGTGGGAGGCGCAACGCGCAGCCAGGGGAAAAAGATGGGCGGGGGGCGCTTATCTGGCGAAAGAGTACGTGCCACGCACTGGACGCCATCGTTCCCTTGGCAGAACGCAAATTCGATGGGTCATCTCCGTCGTCGGCGCGAAGGAGGCGGACCGCTAACGAGTTCGAGTTTCGACGTCAGGGATGTCAGTTTGCTCACTTTTTTCAGTACATAATCAAGCGAGTGTCCGCGGTGGAGGGGGTGGTGATGTAACGGGATGCAAGTGCGAAATGAAACAGACGAGTCAAGTGGGAAGATGTTCCGCGTCGAACTTGAGATAATAAAGATATTGCAAAAAGCGAGGGCGCAAAGAAGCTGGCGCAAAACGTTGCTGTCGTCGTGGAGATGATGGGTATGTATACACGTGGGACGAAAGAAAGAAGAAGAAATGAACGGTGGCGGACGACGAAAGGGCTCGGACGCGCAAATTAATCTAAAAAAGCGAGTTCACTCAATCTGCGACTCTCGGCATCCGCAATGTCCCTCGTTTCCCTGATGATGCTTCCAAGACTGTGAATGGTCGGACTAATCGGCGACCTGGGCGGCTGAAGGGGGAAAGTGGGGAGATCGGAGCTGGAACGCGTCGTGCTCGTGCTCGTTCGTCCGAGGGTTTCAGTGAGAGAACGGTGGAGATTGGAGAGAGAACGGGTGCCTAGCTTAGAGAGCGACACGGGGTGATGGCGGGAGTCGCTGGTGCGCCTGCGAGAGACGGGGGAGCGCACGTTTTCCTTGTCTGGGACGGGACGGTGATCAGAATGAGAGTGAGAATCGAGGGTCGAGCCTGGGAGGGACGAGAAGGCGCACGAGATCGGGCTGTCGACGAAGGCGTGGGAAGGCAGGTCGTCGTCGACGGGGGTGGAGACGATGATGGGCACACGGGCGGGGGATAGAGGGGCGGGGGGCGTGAGTGGGCCTTGCTCGGAAGGGTCCTCGTGCAAGACTTCGAGGAAGGAAGTGGACAGCGGTGGCAGAGTGCTGCAGATGGAAGGCCTGGCAGGGATGGGGAGATCGGAGAGGCCGTCGCACGATCTGCGGGAACGCACATCCGGATCCGGCGAGGACGAGGAATGGGACGATCGAGACCCGGAGGTTGTTCGCGGAGAGGAGGGGGCCGAGTCCGAGTCGATATTGACGGCCAGCCAGGATGCCTTGAGCCGCTCGGCCTCGGTAGATCCGCCGCGTGTGGGGGAGGAGGGAGAGGGGAGGGAGGCGAGGCGACGGTCGGCGTCGCGCTCCTGCTCGCTGAGGTCCTTACGGGGAGGGAGAAGGCCACGCTCGCGGAGGGCGGCTTCTCGGTGTTCTTTGGACACGAAGCTGTTTGGGAGTGTGGGAGAGAGGGGGGGACATTGGGGGGGGACGGTGCGAGTCGAAGCAGACCGGGGGAGG
>JBBPUI010001019.1:0-12853 GCA_038094615.1 Heimioporus aff. retisporus | reverse complement strand
CTTGCGTGGATAGGTCGTGGATGGCGTCGCGCAGGGAGCATTAACGCCATCAAACCGAATGCCGAGAATAATACCCCAGCGAGATTGGCTGAGATTCTCGGCGTCATGGGGAAGCAGAAGAGTAAATGCGTGGAGACCGGCAATGATGCTCGGTAGTGAAGCCGTACAGGGATCAGTAGTCATGAGGCGCGTTGATGTTGAAATGCTCGCCGGCCTGAGCGGGAACCCCCAAGCGTCCGCGTCAAATGAGGATACGCTGCGGGGCCCACCCTGAGCAACAAGCACTGCACGAGCGCCAGGGAAGAACTTCGAACAAGGCTTGGGGTTCGGATCGACGGAGAAGCTCCAGAGTCACTGGTTCGGATCGCTCGAGTCTGTGACAGTGCATGACGCCCGACAGATAGGTTGAACGACGCACGACGTTGGTCCTCCCGAATCGTTCCGAAAGATTTCGATACCCACGGATTCGACTTTGAGGGTCGGCCCGAAGTAGATGTCACGATGAGCGCAAGCAAACGGGCGGCCCAGGGTCCTCGATCGGTCCAAGGCGGAAACACAAAGAAGTTCCCTTGATGGCACCACCCTGGAGATTGGTATCGAGTGCTGCTGCCACCGGAAAGACGCTTCAAGTTGTAGTGGAAACGGACTAGGTCGCCCTTAAAGACCGGTCTGACCATCCAGTGCGCGTGGAATCCCTTTAAGGAGTCATCGTAGCTTTGCACTTAGTGGCGGCACAGGGCGCGGTTGAAAGTTGGCATTGCAAAACGCGTAGCACCGATTGTCCCGACGGTGGGCGGACGTTATTCGAATACAGAGACCGGAAAAGCACGAGAGGGAAGTGTCGCCCTAATCCACGCACGAAACAGTACATGACTTACCCTGTGTGCCCGAGGAACGTTGGACACACCGAAGTAGTAAAACACCAGTAGC
This sequence comes from Heimioporus aff. retisporus, assembly GCA_038094615.1. Lineage (NCBI taxonomy): Eukaryota > Fungi > Basidiomycota > Agaricomycetes > Boletales > Boletaceae > Heimioporus > Heimioporus aff. retisporus. The sequence continues at coordinate 11,923 of JBBPUI010001019.1, read as the reverse complement.
AAGCAGAATTTTCAGCGTCGAGACCCAAAATATTTGACCACCCAGGTTTGTGCTGGCTGTACGACCACAACTTTCAAATGTCATTGCAATGATCATGTGCGTATCGAACAAAAGACTCATACACACGAACGACATACAGCTCGAGGGTCGGGTCCAACGTCTATGCAGCAAAGTCATATATCTCTATCAGCGAATGTTGGGCCCCACTCGCTTGGCGCAGGACGCATATCCGACCTAAATACGGGTCAAAGTCCATGACCAGGCGTGGGGTCTCGAACGCGAGCACGCAGGGGTAATCGGCTACTGTTACTCCCGCAGACTCGTCGTCATGACGTAGATTGTACTCAACTGCCCCGATGACCTTTAGACCTGACGAGTAAAACGTCCGACCGGTGCCATTGAAAGAAGGGTGAGAGTACGTCCAGGGGTCGGATGGGCCGAACTGTCGGCACGTGATGGCACCGGGTTCCGTGCGGGACTTGCAAAGGCAAATAATGACACACATTGAACCAGGGAGAGTGATGTAGGGTGGGTTGAATTGCACCGAAAGGGTGATCAAGGTATCCTGCGTGAGTGGATCCGGGATAGCATCGTGAAGGAGCGCAGCGCCATGGACGCTGAGATTAGGAATGGTACCGTAGTGTGACAGACTGAGAGGAGTGGGATGTTCATCTGTATTTGAAGATAGAAGAGCATATGCTTGGAAGTGCACGTTCCATTCAGGCGCAATAGAGTTCCTGGCAAAAAGGAGGTGCGTTGATGATGAAATACATGTGAATGGCGTAGTGGCCATCCATTCTTGCGTCTATGCTATGATATTAAATTTCATGCAGAAGAGTGTACATACAGAATCTCACCTCGTTCATGTTCCATGCAGTATAGATATGCGAAGGAAGGGACAACTCCGTCCGTGCATGCACGTCCAGCGCAAAGATACGCATGTCACCGGGGAGAATCCTACCCTGAACAACAAGGACGCGAGGGCCAAGGTCAACAAAAAAAACTCCAAATCTGGTTTGTTCGAATTGATGGAGAAGATCCAGAGTGACTCTGGATTGTTCCGTGACACTCAGCAGATAGGTCAAACTAGCGGGAATGTTGGTAATCCTGAATCACTTCCAACGCCGGTGCTCACATTCGTGTGCTATGTCTTGCCTTCGCGGCATCAGCAAGAACCACGCAAGCAAATGGACGACCCTCGACGTCGAAAGCAGAAACGCAATGAAACGACTTGAGGATTCCGCGCGTAGATCTGTAGATAACACTCGGACACGACATGGAGGGGTCGAGGTCCAAGTCATAACAACGAACCTCTTCGGGAACCGCCACGATCAGAAATCGCCCAAAGACCAGACCAACACCAAGAGCCGTGCCCTTGAGCAGAACATTTCCTAGCTTTACACTGCGTGCGGTACCGTTGCCGCGTCGCAGATTCTTGGAGACGCGGCAACTGCGGACGAGTGTGTTCTCCAAATCGTGTGCAGATTGCGAGAGGAACGGGCCCGGAGGATGCGGGAAGTCAGCGTTGCGAAAAACGTGAAACCAAACGTCCCAACGGCGGCTAATTTTGTTCAAATACCGGGAAACCTGTAAACCACTTGAATTCAGTTGTGGCATTGATTCGAGGTATACATGACAACCTATGTACTCTGCGTATTCGAAGGGTGTCTGGGACATCTAGATAGTGAAATATGATGAGAAGGACCTCTGGTGGAAGGGTGTCAAGAGAGCCCCGCACAATGGACATGGCCCCTGGATTCGGAAATGAAGTCAAAAAAAAGCTCGAGTTTGGGTACGGGAAGCTGTGCATTAGGGTTCCGTTGAAAAATCACACATACTTTTTCACAATTGTGAATAATTAATGGGTCTCACGGTCCAAGTTATACTTGAGCAAAAACTAACCAAGAGGCTAGCCGAAAGAGCCGGCGACCTAACCGAAAGAGCCGACGACCTAACTGAGCTGATGAAAAAGCCTCAGAGCGAGCTCCGCACCATTTTCGAGCCCCGATATCAAGCATCAAGTACATGCCAGCTAGACATCGGGGCTCGAAACAAGATGCAGAGCTCAGATTTGCCAGCTCTGTGGTCCACTCGGTTAAGCGATCAGCTCTTTCGGTTAGGTCGTCAGCTCTTTTGGCTAGCCTCTTGGTTAGTTTTTGCTCAAGTATAACTTGGACCGTGAGACCCATTATTGGGGGGCGAATGAACCATTTTTTCACAGCTGTTATAAACACTTTACTAACATACTGTTATTAACATGTGAAAATGTATTCCTAACATCTGCGAAAAAAGAAACTGGTGTGAAAAAATGTGAAAAATCTACCAGTTCCAGTTAGGCTTGCGAGATTGGTCGGCAATGGGAGGTTGTGGTTGACTTGGCGGTGTTGGCACGCTTGGCAAACCGGAGACAGGTAGGGTTGCAACGAGGTCGATGAGAAACGGACTATTGAGATCAATGTCCTTGTCTGCCTGCAAGATATTGTCTTCATCGTGGCTAGCACCTTCCAGTAGCTCGTCTTCATCCTCATCACTTTCGGAATTCTCAACGGTACCTGTTGGGACACTTGTACCACTGTCCTTCATGCCAGCACTGCTCAAGACTGATTCAAGTATGTCTTTGTTGATGTCCCTGAACCTAACCACTGAATGGTAGGGTTCCCTTCGTTTTCAGGCGAGCTGTAGTAAAATATGATAGAGACTAGCTGTTTCAACTCTATACCACTGACCAATGTGTACCATATCAACAAGTGTCTGCGCATCCTGATTCATAAGCATCAGCGACCCCTTTTGCAGTATTGACAGCCCATTTCTTGATGATATTGTCATTTGGGTGCCTATGATGGAAGTACTCAAGCACGTCGACGACCGCACAGACAGCAGGACCCCACTCGTCAATCAGTAAAAGCTCAGTTCCTGTTGTTCTGGTTTTCCACCCGAAAACAGCCTTGAACTGTTCATTCAATGACCCTATTTCAGACTCAGTCCACCCAAGAAGGTCTGCATCAAGCTCGAAGGACAGAAATGTGTGGTACTTGGAAGTATCAGAGTCACCCGAAGGTAAAGCATTTGGCAAGTGTTGGAGCAATGTACGCAGATATGCAAGAAAATTTGGAAATTCTGAGCAGGGAATGGATTCAGGATTTGGAACGGCCATTGAGCCCCAGTGAGAATTAGCCATATGTAGATATATGTTGTTGTACTTAGCCCTATGCCATAGCCAGAGTTAGTCTTACATAGGATTTGGCCAGCATATTAGCTTCAATTCGTACATAGATCTACACAATTGTATGCAATACTATTCCCTTAGTTTTACATAGAGCGGCATATGTCTTTTACTCCCCCCCTTGCTCACCACATCTCATATGTAATTATATGACAAAGTAGGCCATACTATACCTCTTCTCCCGCATAGTTTTCCATATCTTTTTCCTTTTGGGTACATATTTGGCAGATGCAGCGCATCATATATGCAATAATATGTACATATATGCAAAGTAAAGGTCCCACCAGCCCACCCACATGCCGCCCTACCCTGAAACTGATACCACCCAACTGTGCCCGAGTCCGAGTAATAGCTGTATGACCACGATGATGACGACAACGAACCCATGTTCCACCCTACCTTGAGACCACTACTGCCCAACAATGCCTGAGTCCGAGTAACAGCCGCATGAACAACGATGGCAGCGATGACATGCCCAAAGGATTAGAACAGCGCAGCCTTTGCAAACACCTCGATTGTCGTAGCCTTGTTGTTGCCCCACATCCCATCCGAGACCTGCAGAATCTTGTCAGCGAATTCCACAAATATTTATCCTACTCACCAAGCTCTTTGCCACATCTTTGTATTTCTATAGAGAGTTAAGAATAATCACATGTATAGAGCAGATACTTACTGCCTTCGTCTGGGTAGACAGCTCTTCAAAGTATTTGTTGAACTCTTCGAGTGTACCGCCGATCTGTCTCTGGTATCGATGCATGCAAAGCGTCCTAGAGGAACATGAGGTAGTAGTGTAGATCACTGTGATGATAATCACATACCTTCCTGTCTTGTTAGAGGGTACATGCCAGGCACTCTTTTTCTTTGGTTCCTCCGGATTTTGCATACCCACTGTCGGCACCTGTCCCTGTGTGATTCCAGTCGATGCTTGTTCTTGTTCAGGGGCAGCTTGAGTTGATGACGATGACCCTTCGCCCACCACAGTAGATATGGTGGTCTCTGCATTCAAGCCGGATGGTGACATAGGTACTGCTGATCTTGTGTTGCTTGCTATAGCCAGGCTGTTAGCATCGATCATAGCTGGTATCGTATCCTACCTGAACAGCTTGAACCGGGATCTTGCTCTCTGTGAGTCTTCGTGTTTGAGGTTATATCCGTGTTCTGTTCATGTGATGTGCCGATGGAAACAGGTCGCCGTACAGAAATAAAATCACTGAGACGCATGTTAGCATATATACATGTACCATTTTACACTTACATAGGGCTTTTGATTGATGGACAAATGGCCATTGCAATCTCCTTGCCTTTGCCTTTGTCAATGCGGGTGATTGAAGGAGGCTCAAGCTCCGCATCGATCTCACCTAGATTAAGCGTCAGTAGGTAAATGGTCACATACGTATCCTCTCACCTCCCATGCGAGCAGTGTCTTCATCATTTTGGGAGTGTCCAGCAGCGTCATCACCATCAGAAAATGCTGATGGTTTGGTTACGGCTGGGTTCAAAGGCATCGTCTCACTGTTCGGATGAGCACCTTGATTGCTGGTTGCATCTTCGGCATTTAGCATATCACCTGAGTCCGTGAGTGGTGTGTCGACAGACTCGGCAGCAGCACTATTGGTGGTCTCAACATCCTCTGTGCTTTGTTCTACTCCACCTGATGAAGACGTAGTAAGACCACTGTCCACGTCTGCTGTAGCTTCGTCCACATCCCATGGTGACGTAGCGGGAGAATCCATGTTGTCGGCCTCCTCTAGGGATGGGGATGCCGTTGTTCTTGCTCGTTTCAGCTTGGCTAATGTGGCGTCACCGTCTCCAGGGTTTCCCCTCTTCCGGGTTCGCTTGCCGTTCCCAGTCGACTTGTCGGTAGCTACTTTGTTAGTAAACCACGTCTGTTTGTATGACGAATAGTGCTTTTTCCAAATCATATCCATCTTCCATCCATCTGCACACAGATTGAGCTCTGCATGACTTTTGAGGATTTCGTTGTGGAACATTTTCTTGATACTGAGCGAGACAGATGTCCAGGTAGTGTTCATGTTGATTATGTTGCAGTCTCGAAGGTCGTGCCAGATCCCTCGCGCAGTCTTGAGAATCGCATCTATTTTCGCCTTGCTGAGCAGATTACCTTCATTGTCCTCCATGAATGATACATATGTGTTGGCGCTTGCATTTCGCTGACACCACGTCCTCCAGAGGTCTTCCGTCCAGAACTGGACGTCTGGGAAGAGTTTGGGGTCAAGCTGCGGGATATCAGCGTCAGAAAATGGTACGACGTGTGAGCCAGGTTGTCGTTCGACATTCAAACTGTCGCCATGCTGAGGATTTGGTTTGGCGTCTACGAGTCTTAGCTGTAAAAGTAGCGCCTTGTATGCACCTCTGTAAAAGAATCGTCAGTACCAAATTTCTCTCAAGTCGACTTACTGTATCGCATTGTTCTCAGCCTTGAGCGATGTATTTTCGAGCTGTAAACTCCATATCATATCTTGTAATTGCTGATTGTGCTGTATATACTGTGTATATGCGTTGTAAATTTAAAGATTAAAAACATAGAGCGTAAACTCATGTTATAATCCGAAGGTCCATGTTGGGTCAAAATGGGCGAGCTAGTCGCCTGAGTCTGTAATAAATCTTGTCGGACATATCGAATATGATCAAATGAACTCACTTGGCATGATTCTTGCGCGAGGTTTCTCCAACCCGTGTGGCTACCATGACCGTGCATTGCAGGGGTGTTATTCCATTGTGAGAAATTATTGTATGGATTGTGTGTTGTATTTTGAGGGAACATGTTGCAGTCTTGATCATGAGCAGAAAGTGAGTGCAACATGGGCGACATGGGTGACGAGCACGACACGATGAGGATGTGGACACGATGCGATGAGGATGTGGGCACGAGGATAATGTTTATGTTTATTTGTGCCTACAGTATGTAAATCGAGATATCGAGTACGCGCTTAGATTATACCCCCACTCAGCAAAATGTCTACCGGATCACACAACACTGCAAAAATCGTTGAGAATGTGGTTGTTCTCGAGGTCGACAACATTCTCCAAGGTTGGTCTGACTATGTGATCAACTTTACTCCACAGGATACCCGCCCACTTGTAAGTAATTTTGACTACTATTCTCATTCAACTAACATCGCACAGAAAATCATCTTGCACATTAAAAAGCCAACTCAACGGGCTATGCTCGTTGACTCTGATAACGAGGAAGAATACCGTACGTTTTTTTATCCGCATATATGCATTTTTTTTCTGATTGGACGACAGGTACCTTAATCACTAACAAAGACGGTAATATCAGGGTCATGTCAGATGAGTAAGTCGGCTAATTTACAGTTTGCTAATCTAATCTTCACAGCCTTCATATGGCGCCAACATGGCATGGGGAAGATACCAACACTGATGAAAGTAGTGCCGATACATCTGACGATGACAACGTCTCAGTTCAGAGTGTTGAGGCTATCCCAGTCGTGTTGAGTGGGATCCGTGAGGATCCCCTTCCAGCAAACCGCCAAGTTCCGACCTTCTTATGGCCCCCACATCACCCCCGAGCCTTCGAGAAGATCGTTGACGATGCCTCAATCAAGAAATACGAGGCATTCATGACATCTCCTGAAGCTGTCAAGGCATTGCAGGAGTGATCACACAATTGTAGAGTCCTGTATTTGTACTATACTTCTTGTACCATGTAATTGCCGATGCGCCATGTAATCCAGAAATTGCAATTGACATTACATCTGGTGTTGTACCACTAAAAGTAAAGGGGCATACTAACTATTCCTCTTCATCCTCTTGTTCAAACCGTGCGAGCTCGATACCACTCTTCTCCATCAAAAAGTACCTATCTTGAGTGATTCCATGTATTGTGGGATGGTGTGGGATCATTGCAACAACCGAGCGAATGTCCAAGATCTTGATGATGCGTAGGCTCGGCTCACCAAGCTTAACACAAGATGCGACGACACCACATGATTGAGTGAGAAGATGGGGATCTGGAGTTGAGTAAAGAGTGATGATGGCGATATTGTTGGGATTGTCAGAATTAGAGTCATTGGACTCCTCGTTTTGAAGCCTTGCAAAGAAGTGGACCTCTGCGATCCGGTCTACACCATCAAGATTGACCTATATTGAGTGTATAAGTGTAGACTAAGCGTTGCAAGATACTTACCTTGACATTGCGAGCCATTCTAACCTCTTCAGGTGCTCGTTGTAATTCTTGGTATTCTGACCGGGCAATTTGCCCGTTGGGTAAGCGAAGTCGGGCCCAGCGACGGATTCTTGGAGCCTGAGTGAGTTGAAGAAACTGTGAGATGACCCTGGCTTCTTCTCCTTCAAGCGCAAAAAGATATTTGTCGCGCTTGGGAAGAAGTACATAGCCATTGCTGAGGTCGATAGATGCACGTGGGTTTTTGTCGTTGGCAGTGTCAAGATGTGGAAGCATCGCCTTGAGAGCATTCACTTGAGAACGGCGAATCCCTTGCTGTGCAAGGTTTGAGAACGGGTCGGAAGGTTGCCGAATTTCTTGAGTAAGGTTGCCTATGGTCCTCTCCATGGTCCACTGGGAGGAAGAGATTGGCGAACCAACACGGACAGCTTCAGGAACGAGGTGGCACACGAGGTGAACACAGGGTCGGATAAATTGGATGCGATCCACACGACGCTGATAAAAAAGTGTCTCGAATTCAATCGCCCAGTCCGAAATAAGCAGATAAGCACGTTTAAGTTGAGCTGGAGTGATCGAGTACTGTGACATGATTCGAAACCCGGCAACGAGCTTGCAAAAGTTTCTCCAGTAAGCGTCTGGAAGAAGACCGTATAATAGGCCAGGGCAAAGACCATAAATCCATGTGATGTATTCAGTAGCTTTATACCACGAGTTCGAATGGAGACTTGGGTCGCGAGGAGCGATATCGAACGAGCCAGGCAAGTACATCTTGCATGCTGCAACAGCCTTTCCATGCTCTTCCCAGATAGTGGATGGCTTGAGGACAGCCCAATCCCAGTTTGTGCGATCATCAGTCGGAGCACAATCAAATGAGCCACACCAGAGATCAAGCCAAAGGGACGCTATATTTGCACCACTGAGATGCATGATCTCTGACGAAAATACCTCTGGTATGCCTGAGATCAAATGCGGCTGTAGTCCGAGTAGTATACTTGCACCAACTATCCCTGTTTCAAGCCGCCGTTTCTCGTAGACAGACTGTGTTGTTGAAGAGAGGAGGTACATCAGATCGTTGACGTACATCTCAGAATTACTCGCAGTGATGTCATGAACGTTGACATCAGGGTGGTCAGCACCAGCGACGTTGTAATTATCAGGCTTCAGGAGAACAGGGTAGTATTGCGACCCTCCAGGTTTGCGACGGCCCTTGATTGGACATCGCATCCGACAGCCACTTTTCCCTTGATGGCCGACAAAGTTGCTCAGCGTAAGAAGTCCAGGGCCATCAGCACACACGAGGAAAAGGAAGAGTCGTGACACGAAGCCTCGATTCTCAGAGGCATCCCAGATGCGAAGACCCTCTTTTTGAACAGCAGAGAGGTGATGGAATCCTGGAAAGAGAAAAGAGTCGATGATTTTGGGTTTGTTCGGACCAGGGATGATCGCGCCAGGGAGGACGTGCTTTTTTTTGTACCTGTGGTCTGGAGATAGCTCGAGAATAATCCATATATAGATCCAACAGTCCGAGGCCTTGCTCTCGTAGAGTTGTGCGCCATCGATCGAAAGCATAAGCAGGATATCATCCGGTTGGATCTTGTTTTCTGCGACTGCAGTGAGATAGGCGGTTCCAGAGAACACATCATCATATGTGTCGACCAACCCATTGTTCGCCCGGAGCTGGCGGAACAATTCTTCAGTACGTGTACGTCGATAGTGCATCTTTTTGGCAGTATCAACATGTCGCCAGAGAGACTGAAGTTGGGGAGCGATGGGAATTGTATGAAATACCGCTCGAGGGTGCTTGACTCGTCCATTTGACTTTTCGAGTCGAACCTGGTCGTATCGTGGCTCGGAACAGTGTGGGCAGGATTTGAGGTCAGAATGAGGGCCAACATAGGCTGTGCAAGAATTGATGCACATCTGCTTGACAACCGAGGTGACGCCGCTCAGATCTGCAAGGATACGTTTTGTTTGATGAAATGAGGGAAGGGTCGTGCCGGGGAAACACTTGTGGATCGCGACGCGAATGGCTTCATAGGTGCTCTCGGAGGAATGTTCGAGCGCGATTAACACTGACAGGGCTAGCTCAGTGTAGTGATCCGGTACTTGAAGCGGCTCTTCCGGTGGGTTTCGTAGCCGATCGAGGGATTCGTCTGTTAGTCCTATTCCATCGTCGAGAGAGGCGGCGCGGATCGCTCGGACGAAATCAAGATTATTTCGGAGCTTTGGTAATGTCGTCCGGTGGGCAAGATCATCAAGATCAAGACGTGACAGCAGATTCTGAGGTATGTTGTCGCGCTCGCTCCTTGGTGGGGGGTTTGGCGGTGGTGGTACAGGCGGATTCGATGGGGGACTTGGAGAACGTTGCGGAAAACCCGCTGGAGGGATTGGCGGAGGTGTCGCGCAGCCTTCTGGTTGCCCGAAGTTGTTATCCGGACCTGTAGACGCATAAGATGCCCTAGTAATGTAATTACAAGTATTACATACCATCCATGTCCTCGTCTTGGGGTGCCTAGAAAATTCTTGCAACCAAAGGCATGGAGTAAGTGCATACACTTACATGTGATGGTCCCTGGGATGTTTGTGCGCCATCTGGTGCAGTGGGAGCTTGCTGATGCTGATCGGAGGCTACTTGTTTTGCAGCGCGAACGAATGCACAAAACTCATCGGATCGTGCTGCTAAACGAATGTCCGGGCGCTCTGACGGATCCGCGTCGTGTATATGACGACGTAATGTTCTTTCCGAGTGGATTCGACGACGTTCGCCTTTGCAGTACTTTCTGCAGGCGCACCAAAGCTCGGGCATCCCTGTGTAATAGTATCAGATGGATTGATTGAAAACATACCATATCGTGTATTATGGAATGCCTTAGACCATTCGAGCGAGCACATTGGATGGATTGCAAGCATCATTGTATGATTAGATTCGACGAAATAACTATGGTAATCTAGGCCGCCTGTCGTGCATAGGTATGCATACAAATACATACAAACATAGTTGCCAAATAGGGCTACCTAGTCATACATAGCGCTATTTCTCACTGGGTGTGGCTATCCAATTGTATTTTAAACATCTCTTTGCTATTGTATTCTTAGGATGTGAGTCAACATTATATTATGAGTGTAAATTCCCATACATCTTTTTACCTTATTTTCCCTTTCAGATAGTATGTTTTTTTTTTTTTTTCCTTTTCTTCACCAATTCTCTTCCACAGGAGGTTTGTGTGATACTTTTTATTCACTTACACCAAGCACATTGATTTTATACAGACAATACATTTCAACCAGGTTAGTTTGCATATCAATTTCATTATCATAGTATATTTATCTCATGCATCCAAAATGAATTAGAAAGCAACTATTACAAGCTCCATTGTACAGCCTGCTAATCTTGAAGTACAAGTAGGTTTATCTTCTTACAATTGAACAGCTTATATTTCTTTTCAGGTTTCATTACCATTCATTGCATGGAAGCAGTCCCTTCAAGTTGGCATTAGTTAATATTTTTACCTGTGTGTCATTTTCTTTGTTATATTAATTGAGACATGTAGATGCTGTCATCATCTTAGAATACTCCTTCTTTTTGCATCAGAAAAAGGTCCAAGACTCAATTGCAACAGCAGCTGAGCACTACAAGTCATCTGGAACATCAGTAAAAGTTGCTAAGGCAGTCAAACAGCACCTTTCTGAACTCAGGCTAGCAATGGGCATGGGTAACAGGAAAAAAATGTGTCAGCTCATCATGAGTGTGATTTTAGAACATCTCATGTGTAAGTAATGAGATTGATTCCTTATTGCTTTCTGTTGATACTCCAACAGCCAGGGATTTCAGTAACTACCAAGAGATGGTGCAATCACCAGCAGTTTTGGAATGACCTGTGGAATGAATGAATGAATGTGTAAGCATACATAGTATTGAGTGATAGGTATTTGTGGTTTGTGCAAACATGCAAAATGTTGTTAAGGACATGAAATGAGATGTCAATATGGGGAAAATATATACATATGCTTGAAAATGTGCTCAGACCTGGTAAAATATCTTTCACACAGAAGGAAAACATTTATAAGAGTTTAGAAAGTAGGCTAAATGACAAATAAACAAAGTGTGGTTTCACATACTGTACATATGTACATACAAGAATGCCTTGCCCTTTGGATGGGAGAGTGTGTAAATCTTACAAAAAAGTGAAAAAATTATCCAGATTTGATCAAGTCCAACAATAGAGTAGAATATACTACCATGGAGCTGTGTTCAAAAGAGATGAATGTCTATTAAGGTTTATAATAAAAATTCTATAGCAATAAATAAAGCCAAGTATACTATGTTATTGTAGCAGACTTGATTTGTCTTTATTGGACTCAGAAAACAGACCTAATGGGCAAAAGCATCAAATCTCCTGTGGTTCTTTTGTTGAGAATGTAGCATGACTAATGGTCACATGATCAATCACATGACATCAGATCAATTAGGATCAGAGTCTAGACCAGATAGGATCAAATAGGATCAATAGGATCAATCCATATTATCCCCA
>JBBPUI010001018.1:2246-12856 GCA_038094615.1 Heimioporus aff. retisporus | reverse complement strand
CCCTGCTCCCCCTCCTCTTGCCCACACCTTCGCCTCTACCCTACCCCTCCCACCTTTCGCACCCCCCCCTACAATGTCTATCCTCTCGAAACCAGTCAAGCTTTGCATCGGCTCCCCTGATGCCTTCGATGGCGATTACACCAAAGCTACCATCTGGTTGGACTCTGTCCAGACCTACCTCCTTGTCAATGAAGAGGTCTACAACACCGAGGTGAAGAAGATTGCCTTTGCTCTCTCCTACATGAAGACTGGAGCCACCCTCACCTGGGCTTCCTCCTTTCGCAAAACTGCCCTCACTCCAAAAGCTGACGGAACCCCTGTTGGCTTTGGCAAGTTTTCTGACTTCCTCTCCTCCTTCAAAACCACCTTTGAACACCATGACACCAGAGCTCTAGCTATCACTTGGCTCTCCACTCAATGAATGTCTGGCAATGCCAGCATTCCAGAACTCACTTCGTTTATCTCGGAATTCCACAACAAAGTCCAGATCAGCGAGATTGTGGACAAGAATGTCCTCATCAGGTACTTCTCCACAGCCCTACCTGTCCGCCTTATGCGTCGCATCATGTCTATGGACACCATCCCCACCAAAATCGACGAATGGTACTCTAAGGCTGTTCACTTCCTCACCCAATGGGGAAAAGCTGAAGACATCGCCAAAAGGAACAAGTCGGGTTCCTCCACCTACCATTCATTCACCTCTTCCTCCTGCCCCTCGAAAGACCCTGATGCCATGGACATCGATGTCATCAAACTTGGGAAACTCACCCCTGAAGAATGTCGCCGATGCATTACAGAAGGATGTTGCTTCCGATGCAGAAAACCCAGTCATCTCTCTAACAAATGCCCCGGTGTAAAGATAGTTTGCTGCCTAAGGATGTTGGCAGCACAGTGATAGGGGTGCGATGGGTTCGTCCCTAAAGAGGTTCTGAAGGGAGGAGATACAGAGGAGGTAGGGAGGAGAGGCGTTCCCAGCAAGAGAAAGGTGTTCTGGCCATGTCCAGAACGATCTGCTCAAAAGCAGATAAATCGGAAGAAGTGGAGGAGGTGGGGATGAAGGCGATGGCGATGGCGAGGTGTTACGAAGTACAAAATACGAAGTACAAAGTGATAGACGTAGGTGGGGACGATTTCCAAGCGAGCAATGCAAGATGATCCAGTCCAAGTTAGATAGATTGTTTGAAACACTAACAACAATCCTTTATAGTCCAGGCATACCCAAGACTTAAGATTGAAGTAGTGTAAGGAAAGGTATAGGAAGGGTAGAATAAGGCATAAGAGGCATATAGGAACACATACGAATGAGTAGAAACGAAGTCCAAAACAATGTAAACATGTCCGACGAAACACAGATGCGGAATTCAATGCGGATACATGCGGAATAGTGCAGAAGCATGGCGGAAGAATGCGGAATGTACTTGACAATGAAGAGCAAAGTGGAGTGTGTGATAGACATCATAGGGAGCAGTCCCTGGCATAGGAATAACCAAATACAAACCTAGGGAACCGTAGTTCCCTACACCGGTTCCAACAACCCTAGGCCGAAGAAGACTTCGGAGAAAAAGGTTAGAAAAGTTGAGGAAGTTCCCCAACTAAGAGAAGTTGAGGACGACGACGACGATGAAGAAACCGTGGCTTGGATCTCCTTCGCCATTCCAGGCAAGGATTTTTAGATGGAGGGCGTACCCCAATGCAACAACCCTCCTTTTCTTGTGCGTCTGTACTTGTATCGTCAATAACCAAACAGTCTATGCAAATCCCTGTTCACATCGTCGAACTCTCACACTTGAAAGCCATTGGTACTTGTGCTCTAATTGATTCAGGAGCACAAATTTCTTGCATCGATTGGGACTTTGTCTGAAAACACAAACTCCCAAAAACCAAACTCACCACCCCCATCACCATCAACAACGTCGACCAGTCCACCAACAAAAATGGTCAAATCTGCTTTACCACCTCCCTCTTTGTCCACATCGGATCTGTGGCCCACCAGGTCACCTTCTATATCCTCAATTGTGGAAAAGAAAATGTCATTCTCAGACTCCCTTGGCTTAAGGAAGTCAACCCTACCATTGACTGGGCCACTTGCGAGTTGTCTATTCCTCTAGAGTCTGATCAATCCGATCACCTCTATCAGAAACACACCCGACCCCCCCCTCCGATGCCTGCCACCCCCACTCTCCGACCTCCTCGCCATGTCAATGTTGACACCATCTGGGACGGACGGCTCTTCGATTACATGCAGAAAGAAACTCAGCAACAACATCTCCTTCGAAACCACGACGTCTGAGTCATCCAGCGGATCATCCGATGTGGCTCTCGCTTTATCCCAAACGCCACCATCACCAGACTCACCACCACCACTGAGCTCACCATGGCTGCTGAGAAAGCAAAACCCAAACCAGTTCTCCCACAAGAATACGCTGATTTTGCTTCCATCTTCTCGAAAGAAGTGACCGACCACATACCCCCCAGCCAACCCTATGACCATGAGATCAACATCGATGAATCCTTTACCCCAAAAATCGGCAAACTTTACCCCCTCTCCCCCGATGAAAAAGCAGCCACAGAAGCCTTCCTTGACAAAAACCTTGCAGCCAGAAAGATCTGTCCATCAAACTCTCCCCAAGCTGCCCCCTTTTTCTTTGTCAAAAAGAAAGATGGAGGACTCTGCCCCTGTCAGGACTACCGATACATCAATGAACACACTGTTCAAGATGCCTACCCCCTCCCTCTTATCTCAGATCTCATTGACAAACTCAAGGGAGCTAAAGTCTTTACTAAGTTCGATGTGCGATGGGGATACAACAACGTCTGCATCAAAGATGGACATCAATGGAAAGTGGCCTTCATCACCCACAAAGGCCTCTTTGAACCCACCGTCATGTTCTTTGGACTCTGTAACTCTCCAGTGACATTCCAACGATTCATGAATGACTCCTTCAGAGACATGATTGCCGAAGGATGGCTTGTCATTTATATGGACGACCTCCTTATCTTCTCCCCCGATGCCAAGACCCACAAGGAATGTACCAAACGTGTCCTACAGCATATGCAGGAACTTGACCTTCATCTTAAGCTCAAGAAATGCAAGTTTGCAGCCTCAGAAGTCGAATACCTGGGTATGATCGTCTGCCCAGATGAACTTGCCATGGACCTGGTCAAACTCAATGGCATTCAAGAATGGCCAACCCCTTCCAAAGTCAAGGATGTTTGCTCTTTCCTTGGCTTCGCCAACTTCTACCGATGTTTCATCCATAACTACTCCAACATCACCCGCCCCCTCCTCGATCTCACCAAGAAAAACCAACCCTGGAACTGGTCCCCTTCTTGTCAAGATTCCTTTGACAAGCTGAAGAAACTCTTCCTCTCTCGACCGATCCTTCACCTCCCCAACCCCGCTCGACCCTTTGCCATCGCAACTGATTCTTCCAAATACACCTCTGGAGGTGTCCTCCTTCAAACTGATGCCAACGGTGACTGGCATCCCTTCTCCTACCTGTCACAGTCCTTCTCCCCCACCAAGCACAACTACAACATTTACAATCGCGAACTCCTCACTGTCATTTGTGGACTCAAAGCCTGGTGACATTACCTCCAGGGGTCCCCTTTCCAGGTTCAGGTCTTCACAGATCACAAGAATTTGACATATTTCCACCAGCCCCAGAAACTTAATTGTCAACAGGCTCGATGGTTACTGGACATCTCAGACTTTGACCTTCGTCTCACCCACATCCCTGGAACCTCCCTCGCTGCCCCTGATGCTCTTTCTCGCCACCCAGATCTCCTTCCCACCACTGATGATGATAACGACAATGTCACTCTCTTGCCCGACTCCCTCTTCATCAACATCATTGACGTCGCCCTCCAGGAAAAGCTAGCCTCCTCCGCCTCTGACCCTCTTGTGCTTGATGCACTCCATGCTACCACTGGTGACATCCCAGCTTGCTTCTGCTCATGACTCTCTGATTGGCAATACGACGCTGGCATCCTGACCTACCAAGGCCATGCCTATGTTCCCCCTGATCTTCGCAAACCCGTCGTCGAGCGACACCACGATCATTTCGCTGCTGGACATCCTGGTTATCTGAAAACTCGTCGACTCGTCGCCTCTGAATTCTGGTGGCCTGGCCTTGCCCAGTTTGTGTGGAAATATGTTGAAGGATGCGCCTCCTGCCAGTCAGCCAAGGCAAACACCCACCCCACTGTCCCTCCTCTCTCCCCCATCTCCTTGTCTTGTTCTCGTCCTTTCCAGCAGATTTCTTGCGACTTGATCATGGACCTCCCCCTCTCTGATGGCTTTGACAGTCTTTTGGTCATGGTAGACCATGGGCTTACTAAGGGGGTGATTCTCTGTCCTACGAAAAAATCTGTCTCCACAGAAGGGATTGCCTCCCTCTTTTTCCACAAGGTTTACACTCAGTTTGGCCTATATGACAAGATCATCTCGGATTGCGGTCCCCAGTTTGCCTCTGCCTTTGCCAAAGAACTTGGACGACTCCTAGGGTACAACCTCTCCCTCTCCACCGCTTATCACCCTCAGTCCGATGGAGAAATGGAACGCGTCAACCAGGAAGTCGAGACCTATCTCTGCATCTTCTGCAGCAACTCCCCATCCATGTGGTCCCAGATGATCTCTCATGCCGAAGTCGTCCACAACCACCACCCTCATTCAGTCACAGGCAAATCCCCCTTCTTCCTCACTTATGGCTTCGAACCTCGTCCCCTCCCCACTGTCATTGCGGAATCCAATCTCCCAGCAGTCAAAGAACGATTGAAAACTCTCTCTGCTGCTTGAGACAAAGCTCTGGCAGCTCATGAACTCGCTAGACAGGTCATGAAAGCTCGCTCTCACAGCAAATTTACTCCCTTCCGTAAAGGCAACAAGGTTTGGCTAGAAGCTTGCAACCTGAAATGCCTTGTCTCCCACCTGAAGTTCACCCCCAAGTGAGAAGGACCCTTTACCATTGTCCAGGCGCTATCTCCACTCATCTACAAACTCCACCTCCCTCATACCTGGAAAATTCACAACACGTTCCACGCTTCTCTCTTATCGCCCTATCGTGAAAACAACGTACACGGACCAAACTTCCCTTCCCCTCCACCTGACCTGATCGATGGAGAAGAAGAGTATGAGATGGAAAAGGTGATCTGACACAAGGGAACCCCGAACAACCGACGCTTCTTGGTCCGATGGAAAGGATACTTGGCCGAAGAAGACTCCTGGCTTTCAGAATCGGAGTTCAAACATGCCAAGGAAATCCTTACAGACTATAAGAACCTCCACCCCTCCATTTTCCCTTCATCCTCTCGCCCTCCATCATCCTGTCACAATGCCCAACGTCTCCCCTAGTCGTTCTTCCTCCATTGAAGCGGATGCTGGCTAGAACCCACCTCCTGAACTCCCTCGTCTTGAAACCTTAGACCATGCCTGGGATGGCCCATGGCCCCCCTCTCCTATCACTACTGAACCCATCATCAACCCCCCTCGCTTTGCCTCCCATCTCCGCTGCGACCCTTTCTCTTCCATTCAACAGGGATGTATGCTTGCATTTCTTGATAATTCTAATCTTCGTATTTCACTCCGAAATCACTTAGAACCCTCCTCTCCTCTTTATTCCCTCTTTCGTATGTACATCGAACTTTCACGTCTTTGCTCCCATGCCAACCTCATTGCTGACAACACCGCCTGCATGCACCACTCCTTCTGCATCACCAAGACCCACCATACCCTCCAAGAACTTGTCATATCTGCCATGCATCAGTTGGAAATGGACGAGTTGACCTCAGATATCCAGCGCTACGTGGAACACCTTAACATGAGATCTAATACTGACGAACGATCCCCCAAGGCCTCTAGTGCCCCCTTGACTTCAAAGGAGTTAGCTTCCATTGAACAAACGGAGGTAGCATGGGAAGGAGAAAGGAATCGCCCTCTACCGGAGACCCACCCCCTTTACAACCATGCATGTTTTCATTGCCATTGCCTCTCTCATATCCGGGCTAACTGTGTCTACTATTGTTGCCATTACTGCAACCAACATGCCCCAAGCCATTCGGCATATCAATGTCCCCTCCTCCATCGCCGGTCTCCTGCTCCCCTAGTCCCCTCCTCCATCACCGGTCTCCTGCTCCCCTAGTCCCCTCCTCTTCTTCCTCCTCATCCCGGTCTTCTCGTCGCTCTCACAGATCTCATACCTCCTCGTCTTCCACTTCTACCTGCCCCCTTGCACAATGTCTCTCATCTCCTCTGGTCCCTCACACCCCCCTTCCTATCCCCCCTCCCTCTGGTTGTCGTCATTGCCAACGTCTCCCTCATTCCAACACCGAACTTTGTCGCCTTTCTGGCATGCCTGCTGATGGATCTCTTGATGTTGACGAAGAATGGGGATACCCTGACTATGATGCCTCCGCTTATGCCAACATGACAGGCTCTCCTGGCGGTGATCACTGCATGGACCTCTAGTTTGTCTTTTCCCTTTGTCTTTTTGTTTCTCATCGTAATTTCGAATATACTCTGGGGGTAATGTTACGATTTGCCCCTATTCTTTTCTTTGTCATTCACATTTGTCACCATCGGCTTAACCTGATACTTCTATTTCAGTAGAGTGCTCTAGAACATACAACATGTTCATCGCACACCCTTATCTTGTTATCTTTACTTCTCTTTTCCTTTCGAACATTCTTTGCTTAGTCATAGTTGTTCCATAACCTTCTATGACCTTCCGTTGCGCAGTATATAAGCCTAAGTACTTCGTCCCTTGTACCCTAGCTTAGTTCTGCTCAATCTACCCTGTTCTTCTTCACTCCCCTCATCATGTTACGCAGAGCGTACCTTGGATGACCGAGACTAATGTCGAAGGGAATTCCTCAAGCAGGACACTCACGAAGAGGTACAACTCAGCTCAAAGAAGTGAAGGGACGAAGGACTACACCGGGATGGTGGACTAAGGACTAAGGACTGAGGGACTGAGGTTCTGAGGATGACTCAAAAGTATGCTAGATTGCGCAGATCGAGAATAGAGTACATCGAGATGAACTAGTACTCTATATACTTGTCGACACGTAAGCGTAGAATGTCATGGAATGGAAAAGAACAAAGGACGCATAAGCATTAGTAAGCGGAAAAGAGTAAAAGATGCGCAGCATTGGAAATGAAGAAGAAGGGCTGAGTAAAAGGAGTTTATGAAGCCTTGTATTGGAGCAGAGAAGGAGAAAAAGGAGCATAGAACAAAAGAGAAGCATAACCATAACACATCATAACTCGCTGCTACCTCATCGGTAGGCAGTCTTACCCTTGAACCACCTGCTATACGTCCTAGCAGGAAGAATCCTTGACCCTATAGGGCAAGTACTTCGTTATCACCTCAAACCCTTGACCCTATGTTCTAGTTCTTTGAGCCTACGCTCGTTCCTACCTGGACCAAGCGTAACAAGAACTAGGTGGTCTGCAGGGTGCGTCGCATTTGCAGTGACTTCTTTACCATACAGCTGAGTCGCATCCTTGTAGGCCTGCATGTTGCCAAAGTCTGAGCTATCTTCAAGCTCCCATCACATCTTGGAGATTTCCCCCACCCACTCGCCTATATTCACTGGTTCAAGTCTCTGCAGACCTTGGACAACAACTTGGACATGTTTCATATTAGCTGTTCAACCAGACATCGCCTACCAAATGCTGCAGTCATTCCAGTTCATCAAATCATTCAACAATGTCACCTAATCCCTCGATTTTCTTGTGGCACTGTCAATTCTCATTGGGTATGCGGCCATTTGTTGGCTGAAGCTCAACATTTCTACCTTAACAGGTACATCGACCTCTGCACATTTGAACAATACAGGCAACATCCTTCAAGTTAAATCAGCCTGTGTGGTTATGGTGGGATGGGTGGGCAGGTTGGGTGGGTGGTAAAGTATTTTTCTTCCCTCCTTGAAATCACACTAACATTGCTGCTCAGTTGTTCTCCACCAATACCACACCATCATCAAGGACCCTGGCTACAACAGCCATCTTGAATGGTCACATGGCACGACAAGCATGCCTGTGGTAGGGTGAGTGGGTGGGTTGGGCAGGTGGTAGTGTATTTTTCCTTTGCCCTGAAATCAAGCTAATGTTGCCACTCAGTCATTCCTTACCAATACCATACTGTCATCAAAATCCCGGCTACAACAGCCATCTCAAACAGCCATGCAGCATGACAAGCATACTGTGGTAGGGTGAGTGGGCAGGTTGGGCAGGTGGTAATGTATTTTTCCTCCTCCCCTGAAATCATGCTAACGTCACCATTCAGTTGTTCCTTACCAATACCATACTGTCATCAAAATCCCTGGCTACAACAGCCGTCTCGAATGGTCACGTGGCACAACAAGCATACCTTATACATGATAGTGTACTACTCTTTATTGGGCGGTCTTACAGGTGGTTCATAGGCTTTGTAAATGATAGCAACACCAAATACATTGTTGTAGTTGTCTCAATCAAGCTTTGACTATCTGGAATATGTTCGTGTGATTTTAAATTATTGATTGTCATGTAATTTGTAGATACTTCAGTTGAAAAACAAAGTTTCTCATTAGTCAAGGCTATCATTCTGTGAGAAAATTTGTACTACATAATAAATCTGTCTACTATATCCCTATATAGATCACTATAGTTGATGGTTTGCACAAATTACTCCAGAGCACTCAGTAGGCTATATAGAAGTGGGGTTACAATAGAGACATTGTTTTTTTCAGATGCCTGATGATCAAGTTTGTCTTGCGGGAACATCTGCTGGGTTTCTCAGGCCAGCCGAAGACAGACTTACTGCAGCCATGGTCTTCTTTGATAGACACCAGCCTCTCTTCCATTTTTTGCTCAATCCTGATATATGGTGAGGTTTTTTTTTCTTCAATGTTGCTTGACAGTGCTTCCTAGGGATTGTGAGAAACTCAACCATCAGCCAGAAGGTGTATCTCAAGTCAGTACTCTTACCACCACAGATGATCACCAGGATGCTCAGACCATGTATGTGACATGATGTCCTGGTACCAATCATTTCCCAAGTACAATTCCGACAGTCTATCAATGAATATCCAACATGTTGAGGGTAGACCCCTGACAGAAAGGGTTCGATCAACGACATCAAGGGGCAAGGAGCTTCTTTGTACGTGCATCATGCCTGTTCTTGTGTGTGTAAGCTTGCTTACAACAGCCTGCTTGGTAGAGCTAAAGCTGGACAAGGTCTCATGCTGGCTTGCTCCATTGGACTGTTCTGAGAAACATAACAATATTCTGAAATTGCATCAAGAAGGCACATGCATGTGGTTCCCCAATGCCAATGCATTCAAAAAGTGGAGAGTCACCAGTGATCGTTTTTTGTGGTTGCACGGTCAAGGTGTGTTTTGCAATGCTCCCTGAGAATCCATTGCTGATGTTGCTCTGTAGCTGGTTGTGGAAAGTTGGTATTAGTGTGAGTTCATCCTGTCTCACACCAGTAATAGTGCTAACTCTCACAGTGCATCCATCATTGAATTTCTAAGGAAAATGCGAAGAGATGGGGAAGCAATTGCATTCTTCTATTCTGATTTTCAAAGTGAATGGTCAACAAGTCCCACAGAGTTGATACATTCAGTGCTTTGGCAGCTCCTCTGTCATTCCCATGATCATGGTGTCAACTACAAGGACCTCCCAAATGAAATTCTGGAAGCGAAAAGCAAGGGTACCTTAACACTTGATGATTTAAATCAACTTTGCAATTTCGTACTGCGCACTGTGGATTGTTTTGTTTGGTATCCCATTATAGTGATTGATGCACTGGACAAGTTCATGGATATCAGGGTGCTCCTCTGTACTCTTGTCAAACTGAATCTGGGGAGTGTTCGGCTGTTGGTGACAAGCTGACCACATCAGGTCATTGCAGGTCATTTGGGAAGCCTTCCATCACTTTCCTTCAAGGCCATGGCCAAGGAGTCAGCTCTTGACATAGCCCTGCATGTCCGGCAAGTGGTTGACACCCACAACTGCCTAAGGGCCATAGGTGGTGGGATGAAACAAGAGCTACAGGCACAATTAAATAAGAGGGCAGAGGGCAGGTGAGCTGTGGTTTATAGAAGTCCAGGACACATTGATGCCATTTTGCTAGGTTCCATTGGGTCCAGTGTCAGCTTGACATTTTGAAACAATGTCAGAATGAACAAGAGCTGGGGGAAGCCCTCAAGAACCTCCCTACAGAGCTAGAGGTGACTTATGAGAGGATCTTAGGTGCTGTCAATGAGCAAAAGTTGGAAGGGAAGCTTGTGTGACATGTACTTCTCTGGCTTGTGATAGCCTTGGAACTGTTATGCTTTGAGCAAATCATTGATGGGCTTTTCGTGAGTCTTGGACAACAAATGATTGAGCACAATAAAGATGTGCTGCACATTACACTGTTGCATATGCTGTCAAGTCTTGTGTTGCATTATGAAGAGACAGATCTTTTTGTGCTATCACATTACACTGTCAAGGTATATTTAAATATTTTCTCATTTTGTGGTATCTTACACAACTTAGGAATACCTTGTCAGCAACAAAGCATTGCTAGCATATCATGTCATTCCCCATGAGGCCCATGCCGAGGTGGTGCAGATGTGCA
>JBBPUI010001017.1:0-12860 GCA_038094615.1 Heimioporus aff. retisporus | reverse complement strand
TTGTTCCCTTTTCTCTTCAAACATTCCTTGCTTAGTTATGGTTATTCTATGTATAATGTTCCATGACTTTCCATTGTACAGTATATAAGCCTTAGTACTTCATCCCTTGTACTCTTGCTTAGTCCTGCTCAATCTATCTGGTTCCTCCTTCATTCCCCTCATTGTAACTTGCCACTCCCTCTTTGGTAGGCAGATTCACCCTTGAACCACTGTAAGGACTCAAGTGAAGGGTGACTCTTAAGGAACCACTTTCAATGCAAGAAAGATGCAATTCCAAATCTAAAGTACCAGTACAATACATGAGCTCTTATATACCTGCCTATGAGGCTATGCATATAGCAATGCACAGTAAACACATGTGCTACATGAGGAGTATGGCTATGTGATAACATAAATAGAAAGATAAGAGTATGACATGTGAATCAATGACTAATATATTACTGAGGAAAAAATAAAGTTCTAACATTACCCCCTTTTCAAGGCTTTTCTTCCATGAAAAGACATGTTGTGCATTAGATGGGAATGATAGGCAAGGAAATTGTTGGTTTGGAAAAAGGGAGCAGGTATTTCCAGAAGGAAGCCTTGGCATTTGGGACAGATACAAGGTGGATCCAGCTCATTGGCATTATAGCAGATCTAAAGTCTGGGAGGGTGTTTTGTGGTTGGATGGAGATGATGAAAATCCCTGAGTCCATCCATCACATTTGGTAGATCAGAGAATTTTTTCCATTCTTGTTCCTCCTGTGGGAATCCCTTCCAATGGACAAGGTATTTGATAATGTTTCATCATTCACAGGTGTCCACAATCTCCTCAACTTCATGTTCTATTCTTTGTGACTGGGCAACCAGTGGTGGTAGTGGCAGTGTTTGTTGTGAAGGAAACTCCTCTTTTTTGTATGGATGCAGAAGGCATTCATTAAACATGGGGTGTATTTGCTGCCAAGATTTGTTGAGCTTTAGTTTGTATGCCATAAGCCCAACCTTCTTTTCCACCTTGAACAGTCTGTAGCATTTGTCATCCAATTTCTTCATTGATTGATTGGTATGGATATTTGTGGCTTCTAGAAGGACCAGATCACCCAGTTTGTACTCATGAGGAGTTTGCATGTTGTGATCATGGAATTGTTTCATATCTGCTGCAGCATGCTCTAGGGCAGACATGGCTTCATCCCTATTTTGTTGCATCAGATCCACAAAGGTAGTTGCCAAATCGTTCCTGATGGTTGCTTGTGAGTTTCCAATCAATGGTTGTTGGCTATAATTGAGCATGAAGGGGGAGAATCCAGTTGCACTGGATGTTTTCTGATTATGTGCAAATTCTACCAATGGTAACCATTCTGCCCAACCTGTCTGCCTGTGATTGGTGTAGATGTGGAGGTATTGTGCCACTTCTGCATTCATCTGTTCTGTTTGTCTGTCTGTTTGTGGGTGGAACACAGTGGAAGGGTTCCCTTCTATTTTTAGTAATGTGTATAGGTCTGTCATGAAAGATGATATGAATTGACTTCCTTGATCTGATATGACTTTTCAGGAGGTTCCATGTAATTTAAATATATGGTCTTTAAAAATATTTGCAACTCCTAGCAAAGTGATTGAAGATGAAATTGGAAATAGGTGTAGCATTTTTG
This sequence comes from Heimioporus aff. retisporus, assembly GCA_038094615.1. NCBI lineage: Eukaryota > Fungi > Basidiomycota > Agaricomycetes > Boletales > Boletaceae > Heimioporus > Heimioporus aff. retisporus. Next base: position 11,232 of record JBBPUI010001017.1, on the reverse strand, counting down.
AGAATCTATCTACTATGGTAAGAATAGTGTCCTTTTCTTGTGACTCTGGCAATGGTCTGATGATGTCAATTGAAATGATTTCCCATGGCACTGATGGGATTTCATTTGGGGATAATGCAGTTTTGGCATTCTCTTTTTGTGGTTTTACTTTTTGACACATGTTGCAGCCACTTATGTATTTTTTGATATCTTTTCATAATGCTGGCTAGTAATATTTGGTCATGATAAGGTCACATGTCCTTTGTTGTCCAGGATGTCCTGCAAGTGGGTGGTCATGGTTTTCACAGATAATACATTCTTGTAATTGAGCATTGTTTGATACATATGTCAGCTCATTCCAGACAACTCTTTCTTCCTCCTTTTTCCATTTAGACCCTTCCTTTTCAAGTCCAATTTTTGCATATCACTCATGTTTGTATTGTAGTTTGTTGATCAAATCATCTATTGACTTGACTGGTTGCATAGTGAATATTGTGAACATTGTTTGCATGGTGATTGCTTCTTGAGGGAAAACTACAATATCTGAGTTACAGTGAGCTCAAAAACCCTTTCTATGTTTGCCACAATTGCAGTGCATGATGTGTACTGCCACAGGTTGTGGGAATCACACTTAGCCTTGGTGGAGTCTTAGATAGCCCATACCCTTGGTATCTCCACAGTGTGTGAACCAAATCACATGACCCTGGGAGCGATTTTGTAGCCAAGGGTATGGGCTATCTAAGACTCCACCAAGGCTAAGCATGATTCCCACAACCTGTGGCAGTACATATCATGCACTGCAATTGTGGCAAACATGGAAAGGGTTTTTGAGCTCACTATATTGAACTCTACCCTCTTTTCAAAGTCCAATCTCTGAGAGAGACCATCAGCCAGGTTCATTTTCCCTGATTGGTAGGCAAGTTCAAAGTGGTATTCTTGGAGTAGCTAATTCCACCATGCCTGCCATTGTGAGAGTTTGTGTGCCTCCTTCCAGTATTCCAGGTTCTTATGATCCTTGAGAAGCTGGAATGGGTGATGGGCATCCAGTAGGTAATGCTGCCATTTATTCAGAGCGAATATGATAGTGGCCATCTCTGAGTCTGTAGCATGGTAGTTACATTCTGTGTCACACAATGATTGAGAGATGATTGCAATGGGATGCCAGCAATCCTCTTGGTGCTGTGTTAGAATAGCACCAAGTCCTATACCCAATCTGTCAGTCTCAATCTGGAATTGATTGTGGTCAGCGGGAGGTGCCAGGGCAGGTGCCATGGTGATGACTGTTTTAAGGCAGTTGAAGGCTTCCTGACAGGCTGGCATCCAATCCCATTCCTTGTTTACCAAGGTGAGGGTGTTGAGTGGTTTGGCTATTTGGATGAACACTTGGATGAAGCATTAGTAGAAGTTTGAAGCCAAGGAATCCACAGAGGTGCTTCTTGATCATGGGTACCAGCCAATTGGTAATGGCTTGTGTGTTTCCAGGGTCCATCTGGATTTGATTGTGGGTGATGATGAGACCCAGATATTCTGTCTCTGCTTTTTTGAACTCACACTTAGTGTGTTTAAGGTACAGCTTGTTTTTGCAGAGTATTTGGAGGACTCTGCATATTATGTTCTGGTGGTGTTTGAGAGTGTCCACAAAGATCATGATGTTGTCCATGTATATAACAACATGTCCATCATTGATCCAATCTCAAAAGATGTGGTTCACCATGGTCTGGAATGTTGCAGGTGAATTAGTGAGGCCAAAGAACATGACGAGTGGTTCAAATAAGCCTCTGTTAGTGTGGAAGGAGGCCTCCATTCATTGCCCTCTTTCATCCAAATATTGTTGTACCCCCAGCAGACATTGAGCTTTGTGAAATATTTGGTAGATTTTAATTTGTTGATAAGTTTAGAAATTAGTGGGAGTGGGTAGCAGTTTTTTTACTATGATGGTGTTTAGTCATCAGTAATCTTGGACCAGTTAGGGTTTTCCATCCTTCTTTTTTATGAAGAAGAAGGGCAATGCAAATTGGGATTTGGACAGACAAATTCATCCACTTGGGAGATTTTCTTCCAGGAAAGCATTGAGTTCTTTTTGTTCTGCCAGGGTGAGGTTGTACATTTTGCAGTCCACCTTGTGATCTCCTGGCAGTAGTTTGATTGCATGATCCCATGGGCATCATGGTGGCAATTCATTGAAGCTTTCTTTAGCAAACATGTCCCTGAATTTGTGATAATGTGGGGGGATGATGTCTTCAAAGGTTATGTTATTTTTTGCCATATTGGCTGCTGCAGCTATATCTGTTGATACATTCCATATGTAGCTATCAATATCTAATTGGAATATCCTTTCTCCTGCAAGGAAGCAGGTGATGAATTTGTCATCTTCATCATTGTCAGGTATGAGTGTTGGACAATGATCTTGCTCACATGAGAATTCAATGGTGGCATTTTTTCAATCTATTTGTGGATTATGGGTTTTCAGCCAGTCATGTTCCAAAAATATCAAGTTGGTTCCCAGGCTTGCAACCACCATTGCTATTTTCTCACAATGCCCCTGTAGGGTCATTTCCATGGTGATGAAATGTGAGATTTTTCCCATTGCATTTATGGTTCTGTCTGCATTATACAGAGGAATTGCTTTGGGAAGTTCTTGTGTGTGGAGATTGTGCTGTTTTATGAAGCCTTCATCTACCACAGTTCCTGTACACCCAAAATCAATGAGTGCATGTGTTTCTATTGTTTTTCCATCATCAGTAATGATCAAGATGGGAAATTCAAGCAAGTTTTTCCTTGTTTCCACATTCCTGATGTATCATGGTTTTTGTTGTAACTCTTTTAGGACTAACTCTGCTTCCTCAGTTGTCATACAACATATTTGGTTTACTAGTTCATCATTTACTTCTGGCAGTCTTGTTTGGTGGACAAACATTTTTAGATGTTCCTGTGTTTGTCCATCTTTGGTGTTGTCAGCCATTTTCTTAATCCATTTGGCCAACCATGAATCTACTGAATTGAGCCATGTCTGTCTCCTGGTTCCCTTGGATTTCTCCTTGGGTTCCTCAGCAATCTCCTTAGCTTTTGCCATGGTAGCTCCCATGGGTCTTTTCAGTATTTGGATCTGTTTGTTGGTAGATTCAAATCTCTTGTTGCCACATTGTGTGTCTTTGGTGACTTCTCCTTCCTGAACCTTTGGTGTTTGGTTCATTTCTAAAATAAGCCAGGCAATTCTGTCTTCCACAATGATTTTAAATTTGTTATTGGTGGCATTTGCCATTACCACCCCAATATCTCTATGGTGGTCTTGATCTATTACTCCCACATTGATTCCAATCCTATATTTGATGACAAGACCACTTCTTGGTGCTACTCTCCCATATACTCCAGGAGGCATTTTAATTGATATTTTTGTTCCCACAAGTTTGTGTCCTTGTGCCAGAACAACCGTTTCTTCTGCCACATATAGATCATATCTGTGGCTTCTTCACTCCCACAAGTTGGTAGCTTCACTTCTGGGGAGTTCCTTTTTATAATTAATGGGAAATTAAGTACCCTTTCTTTTACTTGCTGGGCCATGCTCCAAGAAGGCATCTGTACACAAGGTGTTGATTCATAGGGTTTTTCATCACACTGCTCAATGGGAAGAGAAGAGAAACAGTTAGCCAAACTATTACATACAACCATTGTAGGTGATGACAAAACAAAAACATTGTTTGATGAAGTAGGTGACCAACTACCTACTCCACAGTGGAAAAAGACATTTGTGCTACTTTAGTAATGAGATCATTGTGGGAGGTGTATTCTACCTTTTGACCTCCTATTTTTATGCTATGTATCTGGCATGCTCATGGTGGCCACATGTGGTCCTTGCAGGGCCATGGTTTCCCACAGAACCTGCACTTGCCTTCAGCTTGTGCCCATGATAAGTCCATTGGAATGCCAGCTCCTGGGAAAGTTTCTGATGTGTTGGGTCCAATTGTTGATGTTGAGGGAGTAGTTGTGGACAACATTGAAGTGGAAGCTGCCAGCATAGGTGCCAATGTAGTCTGTGCAGGTGCTTTATGCCAATTATTTGGCCTTGGTGTAAATGGATTGTTGCAGTGTGCTTTTCTTGCTGCAATTTCCCTGAGTAGCATTTCAGCCATGATGAGCCCAATCTTCCATGCCTAATAGTCCTGTGAGAATATGAGGGCTGGCTGGCAGCACTCAACTTGCTCCACAATGTTGTTGTGGATTCCTTCTTGGCAGATCCTAATAATGATCTGGGAGTGTTGTTTGACAGACCACTTGGCATCTTGAGTCAGCTGTTCAAGGCAGTTGAAGAAGTCTTCAACTGATTGGTCCTTCTTCTGTTGGAGGTTCATGAGCTCCTCCTCAGCTTGCTGTCATTCTGCTGTGTTCTGGAAGTTTTTTGCCAATGTGGTGATGAAGATCTCCTAGGTTGTGTTGGTGTTTGGAAGTCTGCAATCTATATATCAATTGGCAAACCTGGCCACCTTATTATCACTATCTCCTCCTATGAATTGGAGGGTGATATGGACTTTTTGAAAGTCTGAGGGGGGGCTGTTGAAGCTAACAAAGTAGGCCTGTGTCCTGCACAGCCAATGGTGGAACTTCCTTTTGTCACCCAGGAAGATGTTGGGTTTTTGCATGAAGTTTTTGCCTAAGGCATTTGCTGTCAGCCAGGTTGGTGGTAACAGGAGTCTAACCTGAAATGGGTTAAATTGTGAAATGGGGGGCTATGATGCCAGAGGAAACTCCAGCATATCTTCAAGATGATCCTTCCATTCTTCCTCCTTGGCTTTTCCCTCATAGAAGGTTTTGTATTGGGTGGTGAATTGGCAGAGTTCCTCTATGGACATACTTTCCACAGGATGTGTGAAGGGGTTGTTGGACATCCTTGGTTGATATCTGTGGGAGTAGAAGGGTGGTTCTATAATTGATTCTTCTGAAGAGGAAAATCTGGCGGGTGATGATGATCATGAGGGGGGAGGTTGTTTGAAGACATCATCAAAGGATGGTCCAGGCTCACTGGGGCCTACCATGTCTGACATGGCTGCAGAGGTTGTATGGAGATGTCCTGTTGTTCCTGTGAAGACACCTAATTGGCTCAACTACAGCAGGTGGGTTTTGGACAGGGGTAGGAGGGAATTCAAGAATTTGGAAAGTTTTGTAAGGGTTGGTGGATTTCTCAAGAAGAACTAATTGTCCTTCAGGGGTGAAGTGTGCAAATGTCCCAGATGTGAGATGAGTTGGGATGCAAAGGGCTTGGTCAACACTGATATGATGGATTTTGGGGATAGGAGTGTTGTTAGGGTCATAGAACTCCAACACAGATGGTGCAAAGTCTTGAATAAGAGTGGGAGGAGGGAGAGGAGGAAAAGGATGAGCAATGTGGAAGAGGGTGTTGAAAAGAATTTTGTCATGCATGAGACCTACACAAAATGTGCAGGCTAGACAGCAAATGCAATGGAGGTGGAAGGGAAAGGGGAGCTAGAAGTTTGATGTCTTCTTCAGTGTGTTGGTGTTATAGTTGGTCAACCATGGTTTTAGATGAACTGGGAAATGTACCCTTATTCCAAAAGATAGAAAGAGGGACAGCTCAAAGTCTGGTGTCATAACAGCTGGTCAGGATGCTTGCCCACAAGTCTGACACCAGGGCTTGTAATGGTGGTAATGTTTATCAGGTCCAGTATACATGCACCTGCTTGAGGTCTCAACCAGTAGCTGCTGTATCCAAATCACAGGGATCCCCAAACAACAGGGGTGTGGTGATGTTCAGCAGGAAACTGCACCATCTTAGGTCTTGACTCTCCTTAACCCTGGAGTCTGGATATGGGTGTGCATGAAGCGATGTGCAACAACAACACAGGGAAAGTGGTAGGGTAAGAGAGGATAGATTCAGAATATTGTAAGGACTCAAGCAAAGGGTGACTCTTAAGGAACCACTTTCAATGCAAGAAAGATGCAATTCCAAATCTAAAGTACCAGTACTGTTATGATTCACCCCTATTCTTTCTTCTCTTTGTCATTTGTGCTTGTCATCATTGGCTTAACCCAATGCTTCTACTTCGATAGAGTGCTCTAGAACACACATCATGTTCGTTGCATGTCCTTATCTCTGTTATCATTGCTTCTTTTTCTTTTTGAACTTTTTTTGCTTAGTCATAGTTGTTCTACAACCTTCTATGACTTTCCACTGCACAGTATATAAGCCTAGGTACTTCATTCCCTGTACTCTAGCTTAGTCCTGCTCAATTCTACCTTGTTCCCTTCACTCTCCTCATCATAACTTGCTGCTACCTCTTCGGTAGGCAGACTTACCCTCAAACCACCTGCTATACATCCTAGCAGGCAGAACCTTTGACCCTATGTGGCAAGTTCTTTGTCTCCACCTAGAACCCTTGACCCTACGTTCTAGTTCTTTGAGCTTATGCTCGTTCCTACCCAGACCAAGTGTAACAAGTACAATACATGAGCTCTTATATACCTGCCTATGAGGCTATGTGTATAGCAATGCACAGTAAACACATGTGCTACATGAGGCATATGGCTATGTGATAACATAAACAGAAAGATAAGAGTATGACACATGAATGAATTGTCATGCTCCATGTCCTGTGATCCCTGTCCACATCACTCCACCCCCATCCAACACCCCTCTGCACCCTTTGATCCCACCTCCACCTCCTGTCCACCATCTCTGCATTTTACTTAGTCATTTCATTCTTGTTCTTTCATATATAGTCTTCCCCTGACCAGTAGCTTCCTATGACTGGATGCCAGTAACAGCAACCAGCCAGTTCTTGTCTCCATTCCAATTATGATACATTTCCTGCCACCTTAGTCAGTATGCAACACACAGCACACACCACTAGTACATATGTAGCACCACCATACACTGTGTGCCTCCGACAGGCTCTGCCCGCTTGACCCTTCATATAGCCTCTTGTCTCTTGTATATAAACTCTGTACTTTGCTGAGGACTCTCCTCAGTTTGAATATCAACTTAGTCTCCTCCCATCTTCACTCTCACTCTCCTCTCTTCTCTCACTTGCTCTCTTGCCCTTACTCCACTTTGATAGCTTGCTGCTGTTGTTGACCTCCACCCTCTGAAATACAAGGACTGGGCCAGTACAAGGGCACAGGCCAATACCTGAAGCCAATGTCCTCACCCATCCGACCTCCACTATCTCTGCCACCAACCTCCAACTGTACGTGCTACATCTGACCTCTGAAGACTGGAGGAACTGGACTTGACAGTATATTCAAACTCATCCTTGTACTGTCCTCCCCACTTCACTTATGTCTTTACAAAGCATTATTCACACATGTTCACAAATGCAACGCAAGTCCCAACCTCCTGAGCCAGGCCCTAGTATGCCTGGTGGTGTCGACATCCTTCCTCCAATAGGAGAAGGGGTGTTCTCTTCTTTCACCTGCCACGCTATTACTCCTCCCCTACTCCTCCGTCCAGATACAGGCAAAGGCCATGTAGACCCCCCTGCTCCCAAGGCCAAAGAAGGCCCATGAACTCCGACTCCTGGAAGGCATTGTAGCCCTCGCCAGACTGGTGAAGAGCCCTCTGGTGCTCTGGACCCCCTGGAACCAGGCAACCCTGGGTCTCCTGGTGGTGGTGGTGGTGGTGACGATGATGATGATGATGATGATGATGATGATCTCAACTTGAACCCAGCTGCTCCACCCCCTGCTCAGCCTCTGGCACCTGCACCAGCACCAGCTCCTGTCCCACCTCCCAATCTGCTTGTTGTCCTAGCACAAGCTATCCAGTTGCTTGCCCAAGTGCAGACATTGGGCCAGTCTTCCTCCACTAGGACAAAGGCCTGCAAGCCAGACACATTTGATGGCACAGACCCCTGCAAACTCCATGCTTTCCTCATTCAGTGCAAGTTGAACTTTCAGGACCACCCCAAGGCCTTCCAGACAGACTGCACTAAGGTCATCTTTGCACAGTCTTACTTTAAGGGCATGGCCCTCAAGTGGTTTGAACCCAATCTCTTGCAGTTGTATGTTCTGAAGCCATGTATGTAGAAGAACAATTACAAAGAGTTTGTTTGTAAACTCTGTGCCAACTTCAGTCTGCATGATCCCATTGGAGATGCCAAGCATCAGCTTGACCATTTGATGATGAAGGATGGTAGTAGGATCAACAAGTATAATGTAGAGTTTAACCAGCTCACCGGTATGCTACAGGACTATGGCAATGGCACACTCTGCCATCACTTCTACAATGGACTCCCTGATCGCATCAAAGACGAGATCTCCTGCATCAGAAAACCCAGAAAGCTCAATGACCTCCACCAGCTCACCCAGACTATCGACATGTGGTACTGGGAGCAGAAGTTGGAGCAATCCCAGCAGAAGGAGAAATCCTCCCTGTCCTTGTCTTCATCCAATGATCACAAGTCCTCTGCCTCGTCCTCCAAGAAATCCTCCAACAACTCTCCCAACTCCTCATCCTCTGCCAAGCTGGCTACGTCCTCCAACTCCCACACCTCCAACAAATCTTCCTCATCTGCCAAACCTGCCAACTCCAACACTCTGACACACTTAGGCAAAGATGGCAAGCTCACTGAAGAAGAGTGCCAACGCTGCTTCAAGAACAAGCTTTGCATGTTCTGTGGCCAACCGGGTCACAATGCCAAGGAGTGCCCCAAGTCAACATCAAAAGCCTCTAAGGGCCTGTTTACAACAGACTGAGGATTCGGCTATGTTTGGCTGCTCAGTCTTACCTTTGGCTATGTTCGGGCTCGCTGAGTTCTGCATCCAGAAAGCTGTGTAAGCACTTTCCTTCTTTGGCAGCCTCTGACAAGGTAGAGCAGTATACTCATCAGTTTCCAACATCGTATCCTTACCATGCCAGCAACCCAGACAGGATCTGGATCAAGTGGCAAGTCTGATCAGGAGTCTTCATCTCTCGATTCACAGATTATCAACCCTGCGAAGAAGTCCAAGGGAAAGGGAAGAGCAAGGACAAGGAACAAGCATGCAACTCCATGGACAACATGGACCACTGAAGAAACTACCGAGCTTATCCAAATACTTCTCACTCACTGTGGCTCCACTGGCAATAATAATTTCAAGGAAGAAATGTTCAATAAAGCTGTGATAGAAATCAACTGCAAATTCCCATCGCAGAAGGTACCAGAAATGTCGCCATCATGTCAGCAGAAGTGGAAGAATGTATGTATTAAATTCCATTGATTCCACTGATTTGAATGGCATAAATGGTACTGATTTCTGTGTAGCTCAAGGCCGACTACGCTATTGTTCAGGAGATTAGATCGGCGTCAGGTTTTCACTGGGATGAGGCGCATGGAGCTGAAGTTGACGAACACACAATGGCTGCATGGCAGTCGTTTTGCGTGGTAAGCACACTCCTTCCACATTTATTGATGACTTCACTGCATTTTCAGGGCCGCAAGGGCGCAAGCAAACACGCCAACACCCCGTGGCCGTATTGGTCGGACATGTCGCTACTCGTCTCCGCTGTTCCAAAGCGGACCCACGTCTTTCATCCAGCAAAATCCCACCAGGGGCAAACTGGCAGTGCCCGCCCCTCCATTGGTGGGGTTCAGCTTGACTCGACCAATATTGATTCATCTGTCGTTGGCACAAGTGCAATCGCCACCAATTCGGCACCCTCGCCAATGGATGTAGAGCAGTCTGGTGCCGTTACCGATCCAAACACAATGCCTCCTTCCACCCCCTCGACATACCTCACCCGTCCGGCCTCCTCTGTCGCGTCTACCTCCATGACGGGTGCCAGCCAGAAGCGGAAGGCGAGCAGCGGTTTGGCCTCCCAACCAACATCAGAGATCAGTGCTGCGCGGAAACGACACCGTCAATCGCAAGCACGAGAGAAGGAGCAGGCAGAGGCGTCCATCACCCAATCGCTGAGCAAGCTTTCAGCGTTCATCGATAATATCGATCCCAACTCCCTCAATCTGACCAATTTCTTGCAGTCGCATCTTCCCTCCACTTCTGGCCCCACCATTACAGCTCCCGCTCCTCCCGCTCTTCCTGCTCCTCCCGCTCCTCCTTCAAACTCTGGGGCCACCACATCTAGCGATGAGTATGGTGACCAGGCCGCCGACCTCCTCATGTCGCTCCAGCTTGCGCCGCAGGACACTGCCAGACTCGCGAACTACCTATCCGATCCGACACACAAAATGATGCTCAAATTCTTTGTCAAGTTCAATTCAACTTCACGCGAAGCATGGGCTGCCGAAACACTGGAGAATCTGCGGCGCGCGAGAGCTACATGATGGTACATACGCGTATTGACGATGTAATCGGACTATTCTGGTAGTTGTATCCCCCTTTCCGCCATTTCCCGCCGGTACTCTACCCACATGGCAGTTGCAATACGATCCCACCGTTCCTCCGCTCGGCGACACTCTTGCGGGCTAACCGGTTCCATAATCAGCGCGCCGTCGGGTGGGATATCTCCATCGTCATCAAGTAAGTTTTCAAGGCGTTCGGCTTGGAATTTGGGCGAGAAAAAGACAGCGGGATCGAGGAGTTGTATGAAGTTGTGGAGCGCACATAGCGCAGCAGGAATATGAGCCTGTACATCCATATCATATTCAAGGGGAAGACACAACACCCTCCATTGGCGCTTGATAACCCCAAATATACGTTCAACGACGTTTCGCAGGATCGAATGGCGGTGATTGAAGAGCTCTTTTTTATTTTGCGGACTGTCACAGCATTAGCACGTATCATATGATATATTTTGTCAAACCTTTGGTTTGTTCGCCATTCCTTCAAATGATAGCGTACACCGCGGTATGGCACGAGCAAGGAGTCTGATCCACCAAATCCAGCATCGGCGAGGAAGTATTTTCCTTCGGGAACATACAAATCCTCTGAGCAAGCATGATGCCACATTGTAGCATCAGCTGTGACCCCATCCCATCCGGTCGTTGAGTACATGAATAGCATATCGAAGTTGCACACAAAGAGGGAGTTTTGCGATAAAAAGCCCTTCCTGTTTCGCATATTCGGATGTTCATACAGGGGGACGAAAGCGGGAATGTGAGATCCGTCTACAGCGCCGATACAATCACCAAAATGACGGAAGTAGCGGTTACCAGTGATTTTCGTTGATATGGGGGTGGTGCTGGTTGCTTGCTTGACGTACGACAAATAGAACGGGTTTGATGAAAAGAATCCGAGAATTTTTTTGAAGTACCTTCGATCGTGTTACTTAGTCAATTATACGTAGATTAGATCTAGACTTAC
>JBBPUI010001016.1:0-12872 GCA_038094615.1 Heimioporus aff. retisporus | reverse complement strand
ATGACTAAGCGAAGAAAGTTCGAAAAGAACAAAGAGGTAGAGATAACAAGATAAGGGTGTGCGACGAACACGTTGCATGTTCTAGAGCACTCTATCGAAGTGAAGACATCGGGTAAGGCCGATGATAGTAAGCAACAATGAGTAAGAAAAGAATAGGGGCGAATCGTAACAGTGGCCAGATCTTGCCCAATTTGTTCACAAGTTTGTTGAAGGGTGTGCCTCCTGCCAGTCAGCAAAAACCAACACACACCCCTCAGTCCCTCCTTTGTCCCCAATTGCCTTCTCCTGCTCCCACCCTTTTCAACAGGTTTCTTGCAATCTGATTACAGATCTTCCCCTTTCAAATGGCTTTAACAATGTTTTTGTTGTGGTAGACCATGAGCTTACTAAGGGGGTGATTCTTTGCCTACAAAGAAATCTATCTCTACTGAAGAAATAGCCTCCCTCTTCTTTCACAAAGTCTACACCTGGTTTGCCCTTTATGACAGAATCATTTCAGATCATGGTCCACAATTCACCTCTGCCTTTGCTAAAGCACTTAGATGACTTCTCAGATATGACCTTTTCCTCTCCACCCCCTACTACCCTCAGTCTGATGGAGAAATAGAACATGTGAACCAGGAAGTTGAAACCTATCTCCACATTTTCTGTGGCAACTTCCCTTCCACATGGTCTCAAATGATCTCCCATGCCAAATTTGCCCACAATTACCATCCTCACTCCATCACTGGCAAATCCCCTTTCTTCCTTACCTATGGCTTTGAACCTTGCCCCCTTCCCACTGTCATTGCAGAATTCAACCTCCCCATAGTTGACAAAAGGCTAAAAATCCTCTTCACTGCCTGAGACAAAGCTTTGACCACCCATGAACTTACTAGACAAGTCATGAAAGCTCACTCTCATGGCAAATTTACCCCCTTCTGTAAAGGTGACAAGGTTTGGCTAGAAGCCTACAACCTGAAACACCTTATTGCCCACTGTTACAATTGGCCCCTATTCTTTTCTTCTTACTCACTGTTGCTTACCATCGTTGGCCTTACCCGATGTTTCCACTTCGATAGAGTGCTCTAGAACATACGACATGTTCGTCACACACCCTTATCTTGTTATCTTTACTTCTTTCTTCCTTTCGAATATTCTTCGCTTAGTCATAGTTATTCCATGACCTTCTATGACTTTCCATTGCACAGTATATAAGCCCTAGTACTTCATCCCTTGTACCCTAGCTTAGTTCTGCTCAATCTTACCTTGTTCTCCTTCATCCCCTCATCATAACTTGCTGCTACCTCTTCAGTAGGCAGACTTACACTCGAATCACCTGCTATACGTCCTAGCAGGAAGAACCCTTGACCCTATAGGGCAAGTACTCTGTGATCATCTCGAACCTTTGACCTTACATTCTAGTTCTTTGAGCCTATGCTCGTTCCTACCTGGACCAAGCGTAACAAAAGAACTAAGCTCTACATTTTAGGACTATCCTTGTTATAGATCCTTCACCATTCCCCCCAGGTGCACCACAGCTTTAGAACAAGCCCTATTGCATTTGCATAGGCTCACCACCACCGAACTCCCCTCTGACACCTCGTCTCCATCCTCATCGTCCTCCCCCTCCAAAACATCCCAAGACCCAGACACTACTCTCCCCACTGTTGCTGAGCACAGGAAGACATCGACCTTGCCCACCAACTCTCCTCGGCGCTCCAAATTCCCAGAATTCCCATGCCACCTTCCCCCACCCCAACCGCCTCTCACCCTCCTCTATTTCCCTTCCAAGCACCTCACCCTGCCCCTGCCCCTCCCCCCCTCATCCACACCTTCGCCTCTACCCAACCCCTTCCCCCTTTCGCACCTCCCCCTACAATGTCTACCCTTTCAAAACCAGTCGAACTTCGCATCAGCTCTCCCGATGCCTTTGATGGCAATTATACCAAGACTACCATCTGGTTGGACTCTGTCCAGACCTACCTCCTCGTCAACGAAGAGGTCTACAACACCAAGGCGAAGAAAATCACCTTCACCCTCTCTTACATGAAGTCTGGAGCTGCCCTCACTTGGGCTTCCTCTTTTCGCAAAGCTGCCCTCACTCCAAAAGCTGATGGAACCCCTGTTGGCTTTGGCAAGTTCTCTGACTTCCTCTCTTCCTTTAAAACCACCTTCGAACACCACAATACCAGAGCACTAGCCATCACCTGGCTCTCCACCCAATGGATGTCTGGCAATGCTGGAATCCCTGAACTTACTTCATTTATCTCAGAATTCCACAACAAGGTCCAGATCAGTGAGATTGTGGACGAGAACGTCCTTATCAGATACTTCTCTACTGCCCTCCCTGTTCGTCTCATGCGCCGCATCATGTCCATGGATACTATTCCCACCAAGATCGATGAATGGTACTCCAAAGCTGTCCACTTCCTCACCCAATGGGGAAAAGCCGAAGATATCGCTAAAAGGAACAAGACTGGTTCCTCCACCTACCACTCGTTCACCACCTCCTCCTGCCCCTTGAAAGACCCTGATGCCATGGATGTCGATGCTATCAAACTTGGCAAACTCACTCCTGAAGAACGCCGAAGATGCATCGCAGAAGGATGCTGTTTCAGATGCCGAAAACCTGGCCACCTTTCCAATGAGTGCCCTGGTTCCAACAACCCCAGGCTGAAGAAGACTTTGGAGAAAAAGGTTAGGAAGGTTGAAGAAGTCCCTCAGCTGAGAGAAGTTGAGGATGATGAGGATGAAGAAACCATGGCTCAGATCTCCTTTGCCATCCCAGGTGAGGATTTTTAGATGGAGGGTGTACCCCAACACAACGACCCTCCTTTTCTTGTGCGTCTGTACTTGTATCGTCGATAACCAAACAGTCTATGCAAATCCCTGTTCACATCATCAAACCTTCACACTTGAAAGCTGTTGGAACTCGTGCTCTGATCGATTCAGGAGCACAGATCTCATGCATCGACTAGAACTTTGTCTGAAAACACAAACTCCCCAAGACCAAACTCGCCGCCCCCATCACTGTCAACAACATCGACCAATCTGCCAACAAGAATGGTCAAATCCACTTCACCACCTCCCTCTTTGTTCACATCGGATCTGTGGCCCATCAGGTCACCTTCTATATCCTCAATTGTGGAAAAGAGAACATCATCCTTGGACTCCCTTGGCTTAAGGAAGTCAACCCCACCATTTACTGGACTACTCGCAAGTTGTCTATTCCTCTAGAGTCTGATCAATCCGATCGCCTCTATCAGAAACACACCCAACCCCCCCCTCCGACACCTGCCATCCCCACTCCCCAACCCCCTCACCACGTCAACATCGACACCATCTGGGATGGATGCCTCTTCGACTACATGCAGAAGGAGACTCAGCAGCAACACCTCCTCCAAAACCACGATGTCCAAGTCATCCAAAGGATCATCCGATGCGGATCTTGTTTTATCCCGAATGCCACCATTGCCAAACTCACCACCACCACTGAGCTTGCTATGGCTACTGAGAAGGTGAAACCCAAACCTGTTCTTCCACAGGAATACGCTGATTTTGCCTCTGTCTTCTCAAAGGAAGCAACCAACCATGTACCCCCCAGCCAACCCTACGACCACAAAATTAACCTCGATGAGTCCTTCACCCCAAAAATCAGCAAACTCTACCCCCTCTCTCCCGATGAAAGGGCAGCTACTGAAGCCTTTCTTGACTAAAACCTAGCAGCTGGAAAGATCTGCCCATCAAACTCTTCCCAAGCTGCTCCCTTCTTCTTCGTCAAAAAGAAGGACGGAGGCCTTCACCCCTGCCAGGACTACCGATATGTCAATGAACATACTGTTCAAGACGCCTACCCCCTCCCCCTCATCTCCAATCTCATCGATAAACTCAAAGAAGCTAAAGTTTTTACCAAGTTCGATGTCTGTTGGGGCTACAATAACATTCGCATCAAAGATGGACACCAATGGAAGGCAGCCTTCATCACCCACAAGGGCCTCTTCAAACCCACCATCATGTTCTTCGGACTCTGCAACTCCCCCGCGACGTTCCAACGATTCATGAACGACTCCTTCAGAGACATGATTGCCGAAGGATGGCTCGTCATCTATATGGACGACCTCCTTATCTTCTCTCCCAATGCCAAGACCCACGAGGAATGCACCAAACGTGTTCTACAATGTATGCAAGAACTCGACCTTCATCTTAAACTCGAGAAGTGCAAATTTGCAGCCTCGGAGGTCAAATATCTGGGCATGATTGTTCACCTGGATGAGCTTGCTATGGACCCAGTCAAACTCGACGGTATTCGAGAATGGCCAATACCCTCCAAAGTCAAGGATGTCCGCTCCTTCCTTGGCTTTGCCAACTTCTACCAACATTTCATCCCCAATTACTCTAACATCACCTGCCCCCTCCTTGACCTCACCAAAAAGAACCAACCCTGGAATTGGTCCTCTTCTTGTCAGGACTCCTTCAACGAGCTGAAGAAACTCTTCCTCTCCCAGCCAATTCTCCACCTCCCTGACCCCACTCGACCCTTTGCCATCACAACCGATGCCTCCAAATATGCCTCCGGAGGTGTCCTACTCCAGACCGATGCCAACAGCGACTGGCACCCCTGCTCCTATTTGTTGCAGTCCTTCTCCCCCACCAAGCGTAACTACGACATTTACGATCGCGAACTCCTCGCTGTCATTCGTGGTCTCAAGGCCTGGCAACATTACCTCCAGGGATCTCCTTTCCAGGTTCAGGTCTTCACAGATCACAAGAACCTGACATATTTCTGCCAGCCCCAGAAACTTAATCGTCGACAAGCTTGATGGCTGCTGGACATCTCAGACTTCAATCTTCACCTCACCCATGTCCCTGGAACCTCCCTCGCCGCCCCCGATGCTCTCTCTTGCCGCCCAGATCTCCTCCCCACCACTGATGACGATAACAACAATGTCACTCTCTTGCCCGACTCCCTCTTTGTCAATGTCATCGATGTCACCCTTCAGGAAAAGCTAGCCGCCTCCTCTGCCTCTGACCCCCTTGTGCTTGATGCACTCCGTGCTACCACTGGCGATGTCCCTGCCTGCTTTCGCTCTTGACTCTCTGACTGGCAATATGACGCTGGTGTCCTCACCTATCAGGGCCGTGCCTATGTTCCCCCCACACTCCGGAAGTCTGTCATCGAGCGACATCATGATCACTTCACTGCTGGCCATCCTGGTTATCTAAAAACTTGCCAACTCGTTGCCTCTAAATTCTGGTGGCCCAGCCTTCCCCAATTCATATGGAAGTATGTCAAGGGCTGCGCCCCCTGCCAATCAGTGAAGGCCAACACCCACCCCATGGTCCCCCCTCTCTGCCCCATCTCCTCCTCCTGCTCTCGCCCTTTTCAACAGGTTTCTTGTGACTTAATCACAGACCTTCCCCTTTCCGATGGCTTTGACAGTCTTTTGGTCATGGTAGACCATGGGCTTACTAAGGGGGTGATTCTCTGTCCTATGAAGAAATCTGTCTCCGCCGAAGGAATTGCCTCCCTCCTTTTTCCACAAGGTTTACACTCAGTTTGGCCTATATGACAAAATCATCTTGGATCGTGGTCCTCAGTTTGCATCTGCCTTTGCCAAAGAACTTGGACAACTCCTTGGATACAACCTCTCCCTCTCCACCGCCTATCACCCTCAATCCGATGGAGAAACAGAACGTGTCAATCAAGAAGTTGAGACCTATCTCCGCATCTTCTGCAGCAACTCCCCTTCCACATGGTCCCAGATGATCTCTCATGCCAAATTCGCCCACAACCACCGCCCTCACTCCATCACTGGCAAATCCCCCTTCTTCCTCACCTATGGCTTTGAACCTTGCCCCCTTCCCACTGTCATTATCGAGTCCAATATCCCAGCAGTTGAGGAACGACTGAAAGCCCTCTCCACCACTCGAGACGAAGCCCTGGCAGCCCACGAACTTGCTAGACAAGTCATGAAGGCTCGCTCCCACAGCAAATTTACACCCTTCCACAAAGGTGACAAGGTTTGGCTAGAAGCCCACAACCTGAAACGCCTTATCCCCTATCCGAAGTTCACTCCCAAGCGAGAAGGACCCTTCACCATTGTACAGGTACTATCCCTGCTCGTTTACAAACTTATCACCCTATTGCAAAAACAATGTACACGGCCCGAACTTCCCTTCTCCACCACCTGACCTCATTGATGGAGAAGAAGAGTATGAAATGGAAAAGGTGATCCGACACAAGGGAACTCCACACAACCAACACTTCTTGATCTGATGGAAAGGATACTTGGCCGAAGAAGACTCTTGGCTTCCAGAATTAGAGTTCAAACATGCCAAGGAAATTCTATCAGATTATAAGAAGCTCCACCCCCCCGTCTTCCCTTCGTCCTCCCACCCACCATCATCTCGTCATGATGCCCAACACCTCCCCTCGTCGCTCCTCCTCTGTCGAAGCAGACACAGGCTGGAACCCGCCTCCTGAACTCCCTCACCTCGAAACCCTAGACCATACCTGGGATGGCCCATGGCCTCCCTCTCCCATCACTACTGAACCTGTCGTCAACCCCCCTCGTTTTGCCTCCCGTCTTCGCTGCGACCCTTTCTCTTCCATTCAACAGGGATGTATGCTCTCATTTCTTGACAATTCTAATCTTCGTATCACCCTCCGAAATCACTTAGACCCCTCTTCTCCTCTTCACTGCCTCTTTCGTATTTACATTGAACTTTCACATCTTCGCTCCCATGCCGACCTCATCGCAGATGACACCACTTGCATGCATCATGCCTTCTGCATCACCGAGACCCACCATGCCATCCGAGAGCCCATTATATCCACCATGCACCAGTTGGAGATGGATGACTTAACTTCTGACATTCAGCACTACATGGAACATCTATATGAGATCTAATGCTGACGAGCACTTCCCTGAAGCCTCTAGTACACCCCTGACCCTCGAGGAGTTGGCTTCCATCGAATGGACGGAAGTAGCCTGGGAAGGCGAAAGGAATCACCCTCTACCGGAGACCCACCCCCTTCATAACCATGCGTGTTTTCATTTCCACCGCCTCTTTTATATCCGGGCTAACTGTGTCTATTATCGTTGCCGCCACTGCAACCGACATGCTCCTGGACACTCTGCATACCAATGTCCCCTCCTCCATCGCCGGTCTCCTGCCCCTCTTGTTCCCTCTTCATCTTCTTCCTCATCCCAGTCCTCTCGTCGCTCCCACAGATCTCGTGCTTCCTCGTCTTCCACTTCCACCCATCCTCTTGCCCAGCGTCTCTCGTCTCCTCCAGTCCCTCACACTCCTCTCCCCATTCCCCCTCCCTCTGTTACGGTTATTCTTCTCTTTCGCCCACTTATGTTCTCTCTCCTGTTCTCCGACTCGCTTATCTTCCCTTATGTTACGGTTATTCTTTTCCTTCGTACTCTTGTTCTCTACTCCATGCTTTCCTTCTTACCTTTCTCTTTCGATACTGCGCATCTTTACTCTTTTCCGCTTACTAAACGCTTACGCGTTCCTTGTTCTTCTTCATTCCCAATGCTATGCATCTTTTACTCATTCTTGCTTACTGACGCTGATGCGTCCTTTGTTCTTTACCATTCTATAACATTCTACGCTTACGCGTCGCTGAGTATATAGTCCATTCGTTTACGACAATGTACTCTATTCTCGATCTGCGCAATTCAGCGTACTCTTGAGTCATCCTTAGTCCCTCAGTCCCTCAGTCCTCCTCTTAAGGAGTGGTCCTTCGTCCCTTCGTTTCCTTGAGCTGAGTCGTACCTCTTCGTGAGTGTCCTGCTCAAAGGAATTCCCTTCAACACAGTCTTGGTCACTTAAGGTACGCTCTGTGTAACAAAAGATCGAGAATCTCCTCTGTCCCTCCTATTATGGAGTAGGACCCACCACAGCCCATCATTCGTAGCATCAGAGCCCCCAGTAATGACTCCGACGAGGAGCCTGTTCTTTCTACAGCAGAACTTCGACGACGCCATCGCCTAGCAGGACGAAACGTCCCTACCCCAGTAATTCCCCCACTTTGTACCCCAGTACTTCCAACGTTTCATACCACACAGCCTCAACCTCAGCACCCCAGCACCCCCTTAGGATCTCCCATCACCCTTAGCCCAGTCCTCCCACAGACTCTTCTACCCCAGACAGCTCTCCCCATTGTCACTGCTCCACCCAGCGCCCCACCTAGTACCCAAACCACCCACACTATGACGGAACTTAAGGCAGCCCTCCCAGCAGACTTCTCCGGCGACCCCTCCGATGCCGTATGATGGATCAAAGCCATGAAGGCTTACTTCGAGATAAACAAAACCCTGTACTCCACTGACAAAACCAAGATCATGACCACTCTTAACAAGATGAGCAAAGGACGAGGCATATCTTTCTCTGAAATGTGGTATGATCGCATGGCAGATCCCAATTTCCCAGATAAAACTTTCGATAAGTTCTCCACCAACTTCGAGTCCACTTTCTATCCCTTCAACACCCAAGCCACTGCCGGCCTTGAGTTATCCAAACTCACACAGAAATCCACCCGTGAACCCAATGGAGGAACAGACGACAGCTTCCAGAAATTTATCACCAATTTCCAGAACCTCGCAGCTAGAGCCGCCATCACCGACGACACCACCCTCATCGATCTGTTCTCTCTTGGACTTGACCAGCAACTGTCTATCATGATCCTCTCCATGACAACCGTCCCCACCACCATCAAAGAATGGATCGAAAAGGCCAAAACCTTCCACGCTCAGAAAGCTCGCATCACAGCCCTTCGACGTGGCCATCGCACTCCCTCCTCGTTCTCTCATACCTCTACCACCCCTGATCCCAATGCCATGGACATTGACGTCATTTGCGTCTCGAAACTTACCCCAGCAGAACGTGCTCGCTGCTTCAGGGAAGGACTCTGTCTCCGCTGTCGCAAAAAGGGACACAATGCCACACAGTGTAAGACCTTCACTTCGAAACCCTCCCCCCCCACTCAGCAACATATCCAAACCACCGAGACTGCCCCCACCGCCACTTCTCCCCCTCCCCCCCCGAAACAATCCTCGGCCCTCAAAACCTACGTTTCCAAGCTCAAAACCACCGGCAAAGACGAAGGAGAAATTTTACAAACCCTCAAGCTCTGCTTTGAGGAAATCAAGGATGATTCTTCTTCGGGTTTTCAGTAAGGGAAGAAGTTGTAACGTCTCCTTCCCTAGACATCGACACTGTAATTGTAGGCCTCTCAAATGAACGAACTTTGCACCTCCCTGTTCACCTACAGACTAAGTCACAAACCGTTACCACCACCGCCCTAGTAGACTGCGGAGCCACCAGCAACTTCATCGACATCTCCCTAGTACCCAAACTCCGGAATGCCATTCGAAAACTTCCCCAACCCCTCACCGCATACAACGTGGATGGAACCCCTAACCATCAAGGGACCATCCGTTTCTCTATCACAGCAAACGTCATCTTCCCCGACCTATCCGACAAGATCACCTTCCTCGTTACCTCCCTAGGATCTTCTCACATAATTTTAGGAATGACTTGGTTAAAAGAACACAATCCCGTCATCGATTGGTCCACCAATACCCTCACTCTCCAGGACGCTGTGGTACCTCCTAGTGAGCGTCTGCCCTGGAAGGATGTTGACGAGACCTACCCCCAACACCTCGGAAAGATCACTCTATCTACCCAATTAGCACAACAGAACCTACCAAAAGAAACTCAACTCCCCTCCTGGTGCACCGATTATATTGACGTCTTCTCCGAAAAGATGTTCGAAACCTTACCTCCTCACCGATCTTTCGACCATTCCATCGAACTAAAGACGTCTTTCATTCCAAAGATTGCCAAGATATACCCCCTCAATCCGGCCAAAAAAGAAGCCTGCCAAACATTCATCGAGGAAAACCTGAAAACTGGTCGCATAGTTCCCTCCAAATCCCCGCAAGCATCCCCATTCTTCTTCGTACCTAAAAAGGATGGGACCCTTCACCCCTGTCAGGACTACCGATATCTTAACTCACACACCGTCCGCAACGCCTACCCATTACCCCTCATCTCAGAGCTCATTGACGACATGAAGGATTCTACCCTCTTCACCAAGTTCGACGTTCGGTGGGGGTATAACAACATTTGGTTGCGTGAGGAGGATCAATGGAAAGCAGCATTCATCACCCCCCTCGGTCTCTTCGAACCAACGGTCATGTTCTTCGGTTTCAACAATGCTCCCCCCACTTTTCAGGCCTTCATGAACCACATCTTCGCTGATATGATTGCCGAAGGTTGGCTGAAAATCTACATGGACGATATTGGCATCCACACCCAACACGACCTCGAACTCCATCACACCCGCACTAAACGAGTCCTCCAACGCCTTCGTGAAAATAACTTATCATTAAAAATATCCAAGTGCACCTTCGATTCCCCTCAGATGGAATACCTCAGTTTAGTCATTGGCCAAGGACGTATACATATGGATCCAACGAAGCTTTCAGCCATCGCCGATTGGAAACCTCCTACCTCAGTCAAGGGCATTCGTTCTTTCCTGGGCTTTGCAAACTTCTACCACAAATTCATCCCTGGCTTCTCCAACCTGGTCGCTCCTCTCACCCTCCTCACTCGCAAAGATGAACCGTGGCTCTGGACCCCTCTCCAACAATGTGCCTTTGATTCCCTGAAAACTCGTTTCTCCTCCTCCCCAGTCCTTGCCTTCCCTGACGTCTCTCGGCCCTTCACCGTCATGACCGATGCCTCTCTCCTAGCTGCTGGCGCCGTTCTTCTCCAAGCTGACACCAATGGTGATTTGCACCCGTGTGCCTACTTCTCCCAGACTTTTACCCCGGCCGAACGAAATTATGACATCTATGATTGTGAACTCCTAGCAGTCATTCTAGCCCTCCAGGAATGGCGACAATACCTCCAAGGCACCCCCCACCCGGTCACCATCATTACTGATCACAAGAACCTCTCTTACCTCAAGGACCTTCGAAAACTCTCTCGCCGACAGGCTCGTTGGTCTCTTCTCCTCCAAGACTTCGACATCGTCTGGCAGGTTACTCCTGGTTCTCGCATGGCCCCCGTGGATGCTCTCTCTCGCAATGTCGAGGTCGACACCTCCCTGGACAATGTCTCTTCCATCCTCCCCAACCCCGTTGTTATTTCCGCCCTCGATCTTGCCTTGGCCGATAATATCCGTCGTTCCTCCTCCTCCGATCCCCTAGTCATTCGCGCACTTCACTCCCTTCAGGACAATTCCCCTCTCTTTCCCCGTTCCTCCCCCACGGACTGGTCCTTTGACAATGGACACTTGTACTTTCGCAACCGACTCTATGTCCCTCCCACCTCTCGCTCTGCTCTACTTCACTCCTTCCACACGTCCCCCACCACGGGCCACATGGGCTTCTTCCGGACCAAAGCTCTCATTGAACGGGACTTTTGGTGGCCCGGTTTGTCCACTTTCATCAGGAACTTCATTGCTGGCTGCGCTCTCTGTCAGCAATCCAAGGTTAACACACACCCCACCATGCCCCCCCTCTCCCCCATCCCCTCTTCCACCTCTCTTCCCTTCCGGCAGCTTTCCATGGACCTCGTCACGGACCTCCCTCTCTCGTCTGGATTCGATTCCTTGCTGGTCGTGGTCGACCACGGCCTTTCGAAGGGGGTAATTCTCATGCCTTGTTTAAAAACCATTGACGCCGCAGGAGTAGCCCTCCTATTCTACAATAACATCTTCAAACGTTTCGGCCTCCATGACTCCATCATCTCTGATCGTGGCCCCCAGTTCGCATCCGCCTTTGCCAGAGAGCTAGCTCGCCTACTACACTACGACGTTCGGTTATCCACCGCATATCACCCTCAGACTGACGGTCAAACCGAACGTGTTAATCAGGAGATTGAAACATATCTTCAACTATTCTGTGGCAATCAACCTCACTCCTGGTCTTCGTTCATCTCCTCCGCCGAATTCCACCACAGCTCCTCCCCCCATTCCTCCACAAAAGTGTCCCCTTTCTCCCTTATGTTAGGCTATGACCCTCACGCTTACCCTCCCCTTGGAAAAACCTTCATCCCAGCCCTCTCCTCCCGCCTCACCGCCCTGGAAGAATCCCGAAAAGAAGCCTTGGCAGCACACGAGTCTGCGAGACGCCTCATGGCTCAACACTGCACCCGGAAGTTCTCCCCATGGAAAGTCGGCGATAGGGTATGGCTTGAAGCCACCAATCTCCGCATCCCTTACCCATCTCGGAAACTCGCACCCAAATGACTGGGCCCTTTCGAGATTTCACAGGTACTATCTTCCCTGTCTTACCGCCTCTGCCTACCATCCACATGGAAAATCCACAATGTCTTCCACGCCACCCTTCTTTCCCCCTTTCGCTCCACCGAAACGCATGGGCCATCATTTCCCACACCACCTCCTGACGTTATCGACGGAGAAGAGGAATATGAGGTTGACGGTATTCTTTCACACAAGGGATCTCCTGGCCACTATCAATACCTGACCGCATGGAAAGGTTACTCCACAGCAGAAAACACCTGGGAACCAGAAAGTAATCTCCGTCACGCCAAGGACATCCTTTTAGATTATAAACGAACTCATTCCCTACAATAGCATGGACCCAATCCCCATCGAACTTGCATACTCCCAATGTTACGGTTATTCTTTCCCTTCATACTCATGTTCTCTACTCCATGCTTTCCCTCTCTTTCGATGCTGTGCATCCTTACTCTTTTCCGCTTACTAAACGCTTATGCGTTCCTTGTTCTTTTTCATTTCCGATGCTATGCATCTTTTACTCATCTTCATTTACTAACGCTTACGCGTCCTTTTGTTCTTCATCCTTCTATGACATTCTACGCTTACGCGTCGACAAGTATAT
>JBBPUI010001015.1:0-12892 GCA_038094615.1 Heimioporus aff. retisporus | reverse complement strand
ACGAGTGTTTCTGTGTATAAGCCGCGTGATGTCCAGAAAAGGAACTGTAGGTTAAGTATCGTATGTATTCGACAGTCTATGTACGGGTTGGTCTCCGACAATCCAGTCCGACCTAAGTTGTTCCAATTACAACTCTGAAGGTTGTCGAGGAAGGGATTACACTGACCTTGCAGGCGAGGCGATACATCGACTTGGCAGAACATCTCGGCTCGTCCAGAGGGGTTGTGGAAGATAGATAGGTCTGCCCCTCGGACGCCGTCGAGCAGAGAGGTAGGAAGCCATACTTGCCGGTGTACAGGTAGTTCAGTAGGGTGTACCATCTGGGCATGCATTCATGTTCAGCACCCACGAAACTGATCCGAGGACCAACTCACGTTTGATATGCGGTATCTTTCACAAGGATGTGGCGACGTCCCATGGATCGAAGACGCACAGCGGAGTCATTATAATTCGCCAACGTCTTGTTTCCAGAGACATTCTGAACCGCCGTCTCGCTGCTCGCTACCGATCGAGTGCCATCTAGGCCAAAGACCGACAGAATGTCCATTTTCGGATGTTCCGGACTCATGACAAAGATATCAGAGCTGTCCGAATCCGAATCGTTATCAGACGATCTATATTTACGACAGATCAGATGATAAGATTGATTACGCAGTGCTTTACCTGTCCTCGTCCTTGGGTTGTGGCCCCAAATTGGCGCCAGAAGGGAACATCGATCCGGATGCGGGCTGGCCCCTGAGCGCCTTGGTACCTGCCACGACCGGGATCGATGGCCCCTCCTCGTCATCGTCCAGGTCGCTGTCGCTCCCATAACCATATTCGTCAGCCCCAAGGTCATTGGGCACGTCGTTGTCGTCCGTGAGGTCGCTCAGAGATGAATCCGAGGGGTTGACATCCGAGCTTAGCACTGCACGTCGTTCAAACCAAGATCCGCCATGTCGTGTCCAGAAATTTGCTTACGGTCTACGAAGTAGTTCGAGCTCTTGGCGAGAAGCACATTGTTCGCACACAGAACGCGCGGCTTTGCGACCCGACCTGATGGTGAAGATCTAGACGAGAACAAATGGAACTGGGTATTGATAAGATCCTCGCCGAGGAGAGATTTGCGGAGAAACTCTTCCATACGCGCTTGCTTTCCAGGATCCGATGGCAACATGGTGGGAGTTTGAAGAGGGTAATGCCGCACAATTCCCATTCGCATTGCGCCCAAGTCATTCGGCCTTCAATTGTGTTTCGGCTACGTACGATGCCACCTTGCCTCGATTTATTCCAGTTGGGTTTAGACAATCCGTGCTCACGTCCGTCGTCCCACCTCAAAACCATGCTCGATGCCATTATCAGTCGGGCATTCCCGATAAATTGAATACGTGTAGGAGCTGATTGTTACTTTTTTTTTTTACTTGTACTCCTGATGCTACCATCTAATCGTCAGTACGACCATCTGCTGACTTCTCTTCATAGCCTGACACATCGATCTCCTTAAAACTCTCGGTCGCACCCACAACAGGGAAAATACGGTTCAACGTATAATAGACAACAGACGATACGCCGAATCCTGTGAAGAACGCGAGCTCGTAAATCCGAGTGGCCGCAACAGGTACCGTACGACCAGCTTAACGGAACGGCGATTGGGAGAGGTGCTGTTAGCACAACATTCTTTTTTTTTTCTCAGCCGCATCGTGACCGACGATTGCCACGGAAACGGGAGACATAATACAAGTGGCTGAGAGAAGATGACTTACTGGCACCCGCGAATCCGACCACATTAATCAATATTCCAGAGAGATAGGCCACGTAGGCGCTAAATAATGGTCATCATCCATAAGGATATTCCACCTACGTGCCAAGTACTTACCGGAGATTCACCCCGTACGTATACCAGTACCAACTGTCATTTCCAGTTTGGTACAAGTCAATGACGTTATAGTGTCCTTTGCGAACCAGGTAGTATTCCGTGATCTGATGATTGCATTCCAGGAACATGCTATCCTGTGAGCACGGAAAATAAGGTTGACGACCCACTCACCATTACTCCAGCAATGGAACTGAGAAAGACAGAGAATGAGGACAGGTAAGAGGTAAAGTTGCTGCTGCTTTTGAGTAAGTTCCATGGACACATGCACAGACCAACAATAGCCGCAATGTATCCGCCTCGTCGGATGTTCTAGTCCACATAAATCGTCAACGAAGCTGGCGGCGGACATTAAAAATACCCACGATGAACCGGGGACATAGTGCTGTCAGGTCGCATCCCGCCGAAACTGAATTTGCGGAAATATTCGTTCTGCCAAAGTAATAGGTGAGCCACTGTTTTCTGTTCAGTAATGACCAGTGTACCCCATCTAGCAAGTGCATAGTTTATTCCATAAACGATGAAATAAATCTGAGATGACTGCTTACCTGTGCGATGATAAACGAGGCGGATATGAACCATACCTGGTGGACGGACGGGTGAGTCATCGAATGTGAATAAACACAACAAGTACTGGACCCACCCCAAACCTTGTCGCGGGAGATGGATCGTCATCCAAGAATCGGCCCAGCAAATCGATAGGCGACCAGATAGCCTCTCCGTATAGAGCCTGAGAAGAGGAACTGACTAGAATTCCAATCAAACACACAATAGAAGCCGACAAAGGAAATGCGAAAAGCTGTGGCCAAAATGCCGCTGCGGGCGTCCTCGCCCTCGATGCAAAGTCCGGTGCGTTCCTATTTTGATAACAGTCAGGTAAGTAGCAGAAATGCAGACCAGATATGCTAACGTGAGGAGCGTTGACGCATTGCTGATGCATGACATGATGCTTACAACCATCGCCCAGGCTAGTCTGGATCCATGGATAGTGGCAGTTTGATGAACGATAGGGCCTATGCCATGTGCTTTGCAGATACACCACGCAAGGAACACAACCGCTGCGACTGGCGTGACCATCGTCTTCAACACAAAGAAGTGACGACTGTGCAGAATATGTAAGTCAAAAGTTCCCAATTCAATTCTCCACAAACATTTTATGCATAGGAAACCATATCAAGGGCAAGGATAGAAGCCAGAAAATGAAGAAACACATAAAGTCCCGAGTAGTAGTTCCAGAGGAAGATGGAAGTGAATTGGCTAGGTTTCAGTTGCACTTATAAGACATTCCATGTTCACAGTCTACAACAAATTGCATGACTTACGAATATCGTTTACACTGGGCCACATAGCACGCAGCATCACCAGAACACATGTTCCACCAATGCTTGTTTGCACTCCATACCATATACTGCAATTTCGATTCGGCCTGGCATAGGCACGGGATAGCAAAAATGCTTACCAAGCCATCACGCCCCGATTGAAGACACACCACAAGCTTCCGAAGATACCAAAACTCGTACGGACAACGACGGGGAACGTGACATGAAATATGGCGCCGGGCCGCGCGTTAAAGACCACAAACGGGGTCACGCACACATTCCCAACCCATACGCAGATCCAGGCTTGCCACCACGACATGCCCAACTGGATCATGGCCGAGACGATCATCCAGCTGGAGATGATGTAAGCAAGATCAGAAGACTTGGTACAACAGACGACTCACGTGTTGATGTTGAACATGTCCGAAAACCAGCTATTTGGAAAAATATGCGTCATGAGTAAGTTCTTTACAAAGAATAATTGATTCAAACATACAATGCAACGAAGTTGTATCCACGCCAGGTTCTCTGCTGAGGGATGACGGGAAGCAGGTCCTCATTCTTGGGGACAGCAATCAAAGTCGAGCGATGGGCAATAGGGGAACACAATGAGTACTTACGACAATTAGTTGCTGAACCAGGGTGAGCTTTGGCTCGTGAGGGACCTCAAGGGCTTTCGCCAATCTGCTAAGCATGCCCATGACGAAGTGTGTTCGACAGATGGTTTTGAATAGGATCGGTGTAGTGGAACCACAGAGTCATCAGGGACGAAAGCCAGGTCGCATTCTTGTGTGATTTATTATTTTCGACCCTGCAACAAGATAAACGAAGGTCAGAATGCTCCCAGGACAAGATTCGCATACTCACATTCAAAATGCCAAGGAAGTGGAAAATATGCGGAGTTCATCATGAAGTCACTGCTTCCATTGGCACGGGCAGAGTACAATGCACGCGTCGACGAGGCAGCGCGCAAAAGGGCTCAAGTCCGAGCCAGAGCATTAAGAGAAGCACTTGCATCGCAACTTGAATGTGCATCCAACAGTTAGAGTTACTAATTGAGCTAACCAATTGAGACCCCGCCATGATGATGTTGAAGTACTCCGAGTCGGTCACCAACGGCGCGCTGTAACTCCCGTCCACGTTGAACATTCATCAACACCAGCCCTAGATATAGTACACTGAGGGACAGCATCCAGGTCGTATCGCTATCAATGAGTCAACCAGTGACACACCAGCTGTGGCCTGTACCACCATGCGGGCGTATTCGGTGATCCTTCAACTAAAAAAAATCCTGCTAATGTTTATTCCCGAGATAGAGACTACTATTGCGGCAACCTCCAAGCTACGAACTTAGTCTCGTTTCGCAGTGGACACGAGTTACGACCGCGCCACTCGACCATC
Source organism: Heimioporus aff. retisporus (assembly GCA_038094615.1). Taxonomy (NCBI): domain Eukaryota; kingdom Fungi; phylum Basidiomycota; class Agaricomycetes; order Boletales; family Boletaceae; genus Heimioporus; species Heimioporus aff. retisporus. The sequence continues at coordinate 8,320 of JBBPUI010001015.1, read as the reverse complement.
AGACTTCACATGGACGGTTCAGACCTCCATTCGGGGCAATCAAGAGAAAAAATCCGCCCTTGAGCCCCCGGGCCCACCACAGGTTTTGTAACATTGGGCACATTTAACTGAATGCTGACTCCCTGCTGACTTAGATGAGGCTGGGGCTCATCTTGGTCACTAGGAATTACGTTAGCATCTATGTCACACATGTTTCAAACATCACTTGAGCCTGCAGCGACAACAACGCCTAGCAGCTCTTGGGCTAATCTTCAAGCGTTCAGCGATCCTTTCTAATAACCGAACTCAGAGGCGAATGCTTCTTGCAGTGGTATGGATCAACGGAAAGTAACGCATTCGAACGGGGACCGGAATATAGTCATGCTTTTCACGGTAGTTTCGGTGACGCGCGGCGACGCTCGCCATTTTAATTTCCTTTGACCCCTGGTCCCTATTACGTGTAGTTCCTTGAGCGCCTGTACTTTCTGGCTCCACAGGGTTAGCGTCGTCTTCGTCCTTCGCTTTCAATTCTTTCTCGGTATACTACAGTTCATGGCTTCCACATTGCAACAGGCTCTTGTGTCACTCCAGTACAATAATTACCTAACTCGTGCGTTTGTCGAACTTTTCTGCACCAGCAACATCACGATTCACTGTCCACTGACTTAATGGTTCGTTGCAGTTGTTATCCTCTCTGCTGTTGGGTATGATTACAGTAAGTTGGTATGCAACAAAATGTGGTTTGATTTAGGCCGACGATGTTACCTTCAGTCCTCACATTTTCACGCGAGGTACGTCTCACCGACTTGTTTCCTTTCATACAACTGGCAACGCCTTTTGTAGATAGAGTATATCTGGGTCTGTTGACACTTTCCTCGAACTAATGATATTTTCTCACGTAGCTATAGAGAAAGCCCTGGACTTCGGTATCAACATTGTTCGTTCTTGTGTGTATCTTCGTTCTTCGTTATCCCCGGACCCATGACTGCCATGCTGAAAATTGTTGATTAGGTTCGCTATTTTGGGTTATTCTCTGTCATGTAAGTGTACTCAACATTACTTCCCTTCCACTCATCTCCGATGGATGGGTCGTCAGCCCACTCGCCGTCTGTATGATCAACCTTGCCACCTCAAGTCTTATCAGCTGACCAGCTCGATGATAGTAGGATCTTCTTTTCTACCTGGCCCGCCCAAGGTCTGTTTTATCTACTTGCCACCATGACGATATTTACTAAATGCATTTCGCTACCGGTAGATGTATGCTTTCATGTTATTTGCACTAACACTTCTGACCATTCAATAGTTGTGAATGGATCTTTCCACACTTCCAGTTCCGACATTGACCGAATACATGTTTCAGGCAACATGCTCGATATTCTGGCAGCATGGTGTACCTTGATTTTTATGGGTGCCTCTGATAGTGAGATTTCATGTTGATTTTTAGTGAGACCAATCACAATATTATTACAGTGGTGATGATCTTACGTGTATGGGCACTGTACCGTCGATCAAGAATAGTTCTTAGCGTGCTCCTTACTCTCTACGCCCTGGAAGTCATTCCATATCTGATCGTTTGCATTCTCTCCAGCACCGAAGAGAATACCTTAGGTATGTCGAAGACAACTCCGTGTACTCACTATATAACCATGTTTCTTTCTCTCCCGATCTTGTAGAAGTTATCTCAGATACTTGACTTCACATTTTGTGTGGCGCAATTTGGTACCCCGGTCTGGGGCGAGGTCATCGACGCAGCCCAGGTCGCACTTGGTGCATTGATGTGTCTGCTCATCGCTGCCCAATCCATCAGAGAGTCGCTCCAAATGTACAAGACAACAAAGCGAGTCCAACTCGGTCGTTACATGGCTCTCTTCATGAGAGAGGGCTTGTTCTACTTTCTCGCGTACGTCCATATCCATCTGCCGCTCCATTCCATCCAGCCAATGTCGGTGCTCACGTACTGCAGCATTCTGACATATTCAGTTATCAACGTACTGAATTTTTCAACCACCCTTCCAACCGATCAAGGATGGATAATACTGATTACGGCGGTGCAATTTGTACCTGCGTACACCGTCGCCCCACGACTCGTCCTGAGCTTACGAGAACTTTATGCCCGTGACAGTCGAGGGAGAGGTGGAGGCGACCTTGATACAGCATTTGGTTTGACGTCCGTGGCTGGCCAAAGCATCGCTGTGTCCACAATGATGTTCGCGGCAGATAGACCATTGGAAGGGGAAGGGGAGGAGATACAAATGGAAGAGCGGTTTACTCGCGAAAATAGTATCAATGATGACTCACAGTAACGCTAGCCATTACGGTCATCATTTCCGTCGTTCCAACAGTCGAATCGATCATCCACAACAATTGCATACTTGATATACATATGCGTATCATAGAATGATTAGGTCTTCCGAGACGGTGCTACACTACTTGAAGTGGGAACCTTAGATATCTTTTATCAAGCACAATCATCGGCGCTGCAACTCATTCTCTCCTCCTGTAGTGCCTCCTTGTCCCGTTCAAACTCTGTGTTTTCTTCCGGATCCGCAAATATACACGGTCTGGCAGCAAAGCTTTGACTTTCAGACTTAGCCGAGAACAAACCAAACGCCGAGTCCTCGCCACCACATCTGCCCTGAAGGTCCCGCTCGTAAAGATCCCGCAAGTTCAAGAAGAATCGTGGGACGAGCACAAACGTAGGGATGCATTGCGCCATTCCGGCGAAAAGGAGCGGCCACCCATCCGATGGAACGTTCGCTGTGCAAAACAGCGCGTCGATGGTTGCATATATGATGATGCTATTTGAATTGATCCATCATCAGATTCATGGAACAAAAGAAAGAACGTAAAAGGGTAGAACGTGGACCTACGCAGAAAAATAAGCCATGCCCTCCCTGGCGAGAAGGTTCATATAACGGCCCAGCGCGACCCATCTGGTTGTTTTGCATATTTGAAGTGACTGCCGAATGAACTGAAGGGAAACAAGTAGACAAATAAATGTGCCAAGAGCAATTCGGACAGCATCTATGACAAGTGGTGTCCAAGCTGGCAGGCCAGGTTGCCACGTGCAAAACGTAGAAACCGACACTTGGTTGATAGATGCTATATGGGACGCGTCTTTATGTAAGGCAGACGACCTGTATCAATGGTCCACTCACCCACGGACTTCTTGAGACTGAGACTAATACCATAGACTAGACTCAGAATAACCTCTATAGTATATAATATGAAAAGGGCTGCAAGGATGAGGCTTGATTGGTTGTACAACGCCCATACGCGGAGAATCATCATTACTGCGGACATACCCCATAATGATTGATGGGCTTCAGTCCAATCAAAGTGATGAGACAACTCACGATCAGCGGCGCAAAGAAAAATCAAGGTAGCCCACGTTCCAAGAATATCAAGTATGTCACCTAAAAGTCGGCTTTCATCAGAGTGCACGCTTGGACACCAAGGTGAATGACCCCACAGCTAGTGAAAAAAATGAACCGCTCTTTGTTGGGCATGTTGATTCATGTGAAACAAAATGCGAGTACATACGTCTGCCGGATATGAATTTATTTGGTTCTTCGGTGGTCATTAAAAGTGGTAGAAGTCACCTTCTGAGGGCCAGGCAAGAATGAACTCCCCACTTGATAGGTCTGGATCAGCTCAGCAAAGTATTGCAGGTTCAAACACACCAAAAAATGTGCTATTGAACCGATTAGAAATGACTTACATAGATGTCATAGCAGGACGCACAATACGGAAAACAATCCTAAATAACGAGCCTAGAAAACGATAAGGATTTGGACATCAGTAGGGCAATTCCTGAATAGCCCAGACTCGTACAAGAAAGAATAGTATAGACATTCTTGTCCAACGCTTGCTCTACAGTAAATCAGGATGTTGATATGAGAAGTTAACGTTCCTGCTAACCCAGACGTATTCAACCTTCAGGGTGCGTCAGAAAGGAAAGGTTTGTAGTGAACAATGGGGGCATACTTCATCTGAGAATGTGAGGACTAAGTATGCACGTGCCAGTTCATTAGATGCAAAGAATATCTACAAACAAAGCTACGCGTCACTTACTGTAGTCGTATCCAACAGCGGTCACAATCACAACTGAAAAGAACAGCGGATAAATCAATAGGTAGTACATGAGCCCAACGTCATGACCATACGAGTCAAGTAGTCATTCAGCCAAACGTTCATAACAGCCAGCTGAAGAGGAGAAGGCATGGGCTTGAGAGACTAGCGGGCTGCGCGAAGATGAGTTTGAGCGCCAACTACGAGGGGCCATATTATACGCGTGGCCGTTTTGTGAGAATAGAACTGCGGAGGTATTATGCCCGAAGCTGTAGAACGTTAACCACGTCAATATCGCCTGGTGGTGCGTTACTACATTGGGCCTTGTCAGAGGGGCGGATGTGGATGATCAATGGACGCCACGGGTCCCTGCCAAACCTGTGCTTTCTTATGCTCAACCCTAGCTTGAGCACCTTTGTTAAACGTTGTTTCCCGCATAGAGGCGATACTATAAAAAAAACGTTGGTTGGCAGCCTGAGAACATGCGGAAGTCGGAAGGTTCCAGGGCATTTGTCTGAACCACATGACGTCATGAAGTGCCTGTACTAATAATATTAGCCCCTAAACACAACCGGCTAAGGCCGAACCAATCTGGTCATCATCCAATGTTCCTCAGAATCCTGCTGCATTTGTGGATCTCGGACAGCCTCTCAACTCAACCCAGCCTCTTCAAGTCCTCACACTCTCGTTCTTGTCGGTTGTTCATTCCATCATTGTAATGGAATGCTCTTGACAACTCTCAGCACGATGATGGCACTCAGAGAAGCGGTCAGACACTCTGAAGTGCTTCACACCTTAGGGAGTCACCACACTATTGTAGCTACCATGTTGAAGAACCAGTAATCACGCTGACGGCGTCCTCAGTCGTAACTGCCTGGGAGAATTTGCATTCATACCGGTGCAAGAGTGAAGCCATGACCTTCAAGATGTGCAATCAAGGTCTGCGATTGGATCGACCAGGGGAGAACATCCACTCCAAGTGATTAAAGGTCATCTTGGGACCGGGAGCCTTGAATGGTTCCACGCGTAAAATTATCTGTCACCTGCTATTTGGAAACCACATGAAAAAGTATGCGAGACACACAGACTTGAATATTCCGCTTAATGCTAGACCTCTTTTTTTCCCCTTGTTTATCGTTCTTCGGGGCGGTGCCCCATGGTGGACAGTACATGGGGTGTGTCCTAGCCAACTTATGACAGAGCAGTTTCAATGCATTACGCACTACAGGTATACAGATTGTCTTCGAGCTGTACGGTGCCTGGATCTTTTCAAACTTATCAGGGAGAGCGATTTTTTACGTTGTTGTTCTTGAATGCTTTCACCGGCCCACGTGAGACTCGGCAGGAACTCCGATTGGACCGGCAAACGATTTATGGCGCCTACCCATTTGTATTGTGCTAATTCAGCGCTGAATCCGCACTTATAAGAATGTAGATGAAGACCACGGGAGAGCGTTAGCTGTCAGCGGGGTCTTGAAATTTCCCGAAAGGGGAACGGGGACCACTGGCAGATGAGTGTGGGAGCGTCGAAAAAGCGCTGCTTGGCAGGGCACTCGCCGCAGCTGCACTCGATTTGGAAGAGCCAGTCATGTTTCGCACATTGCTGTTATCGCAGGAGGGAGCATAACGTATCCTATAGCATCGGGAACGAGACTGCAAAAACGTGGTCTTGATCACTGGCAGAAGCCCGGGAATAAGCCAAGTCCTAACAACGACTGACTTACTGGGAATTCTCTCGAAGGGTATCATCACTACTGTGAGAATTAGCGGAAAAGGATACAAATGGATAGGGCGTCCATCGTGGGATGGTGTGATCACGTATGCAGCAAGCTAGTGCATGTATAGGCGGCGCTGATACACAGATGAACAAGCAATCGATGGATACGCGCCCGCGTGACCAAAACTATCAATCCATGGACATGAGTTTGCCGATGAACGGTAATCTCTCCCCTTGGAGTACATATAAAATCAGCCATGCGGTCTATCTTCCCGATTGCCTGGTCACAATATATCAGCTACACGAAACGTTTGACAGCCGTACAAGTTTGCTATCAAAGTATTATCTTGAACCTGTGGTAGGATTCGATGGCGCTGTCAAGGAACCTGGCTGGCAGAAAATGATCTATCATCACTTACCACGATCCGCAAACCTAAAGACGCCCTCCCTGTCGTTCTGCCCCTTATTTTTTCCGTTCCCCTATGGTTCGCCACGTTGAAAGTGAGCCTAGAGCCGGGTGAGGAAATTCCGCGTTTGATGTCGCACCTGTTGATGACAACGGGGCGGGAGTACGTGAGGGCGGTGGTGCCGGTCGCTGAGTGCCGTCTCTTGCCCCGCCTGGCTGTGGTAGAACAGAAAAAGCTGTAGAAGGCGGCGGGGGCGCAACATTTGCCCCGGAGGGTGCAGCTGACGTCTGCGGGAATCCACGAAACGGTTCACCTTTCCCTTCGCCGTTCAATATGTCGGCTTCGCTCTTGTTTGTTTCTCTGCACGGAGTAGGTGGTTCTAACGTTTTCAACGCCAAGGATTTCAATAGTCTTGTATGGATCCCGACAACAACATCAACCCCGTGAGGGAGCTCCCTGTTGGCAATTCTCCGTGCGACATCGGAGAATCCCTCAACAACCGGAGGCGATCCAATATGTTCGAATAAGACGTCAAGTTCCATCTCGAGTAATTCCGGGTGTCTAGGAACAGATTGACGATTAGGACCGTGGATAGAACACGGAAGGCGTGCCGAAAACTTACCTTGACACCAGATGGGACGAAAGCTCCGTCAAAATGTTATGTTCTGTAAGGTTACTGCGAATGTACGAAAACGCCTCGTCGCGAAGGTTGTCCAGACCAACCTACAACTCGTTAGAAGCTTGCAAGACTGCGAGCGTGGAGTTGGCGACCCATGCTAACCTTGTATGCAAGACGATACATAGACTTTGCGGAACACCTAGGCTCATCTATTGAGCGTGCTGACGATTCATGTGATGGTGAACCAGGTGACGAGGAACCCAGAGGCAGGAAGTTGAACTTGTCAGTGTACAGATAATTCAGGAGCGTGTACCATCTGATCGACATGCATCTTTAGCGAAATAGAAAGGACAGCGTTAATGGGCTTACGTTTGGAAAGCAGTGTCCTTGACCAAAATGTGGCGACTTCCCAAAGATCGTAGGCGCATGGCTGTGCAATTCGCCAATGATTTGTGACCACGAGCGTCTTGAACTGCAGTCTCGCTGCTCGCTACTGACCTAACTTCATCGATGGAGGGCTGCTCTGGACTCATGACGAACATCTCGGAGCTGACCGAATCGTCATCGGACGATCTATACAAGTACCACCACGATTAGAATGCCATCGCACGGAAAACGGCAGGATTCACTCATCGTCACAATCCTTTTCTTTAGGTTGAGCCGAGGCAGGTAATGTCCGTTTAACTTGTCCCACAGGGTCATTACTATCATCGAGGTCACTGTCACTTCCGTAGCCGTAATCGTCGATAGGAGCGTTGTTAGGGACATCGTTGGCATCAGTCAGGTCAAGTAACGAAGGGTCAGAAGAATTTATATCCGAGCTTAACACTGTGGCCCCGATGAGTACGAAGTTTGCCTATCGCAAGGCAGTACTCACGATCCAAAAAGTATTTCGAGCTCTTGGCCAGAAGAGCATTGTTTGCGCAAAGGACTCGAGGCTTGAAGACTCGGTGTGATGTCGAAGACCTCGCGGAAAAGAGGTGAAACTGGGTATTGACAATTTCCTCTCCGAGAAGAGACTTTCTCAAAAACTCTTCTATACGTTCACGTTTGACAGAATCTGACATGGGGGTATATCGGTAGGGGGTACGATGGAGGTTGGGACGCTAAAGTATTGCAGGCGGCCTCGTGTTCAAACCAGACCATGAAGCGGAGAGCCGAATCTGACGTACAACGGACACCCTATGATGGATCCGCGTTCAGCCCGGTTTTGAGCCTAACGTAGAGCTATGCGCCGCTCTGCATTGCGATGTGGAAGTTCCAGTTCGGCCCAGGAAAAACGCGCCGTCGAATTTCCGAGTCGCACTTATCGAGTGCGCGAACAAAACCTTGATTGAGCAGTTTTGGGGCCCCATCTAAGGTTGCGTCAAGTTGGTAACACACCGTCATCAAGATTAGGTAAGTATTACGCATTGCTTAGTCGACTTGAGAGCGACGACATGCGATGCGTAAGTACTGGACAATTTCCGGGCTGTAGCACAATCCAGGATTCGCTGTCAGTTTTTCGTCAAACAACATAAATAGGAT
>JBBPUI010001014.1:0-12915 GCA_038094615.1 Heimioporus aff. retisporus | reverse complement strand
TGAGACCAAGGTAGCAAGTAACGCGACCGATTTCGAGCTTACCGACTATTGGGACGAGGGCGAGGCTTTGCACGGAAGGGACTCGTGGCCGGTCTGCGTCACGCTAAATGTCGTATGTGTCCTCTTTCTCTTCTTGCACTTCTTGCGCTCTGCATGGGAGCTAATCCGTGTGCGCATGCATTCATTTATGACAGTTATCAAACGTGCACTTTCTGGATGCCACGCTACAAGAAGAAGCTTCCGTACCATTGCAAATGTATGTGATGTATGCATTCCCTGGGGGCAAACCTATCCTCCAGACATTCCGATTGGTTGGCCCAGAGGTGACTACCATGGACCAAATACGAGATCTCATCAAGGTTGGCAATGATCTGTATGTTCACATCTTTCCTTGAGCTAATCTGTCCGGCGTCACAGCATGCGGAAAAGTATGCACGGATTGCATGGGCGGGCTTGGAGACTAAGCTCAAGGACGAGGAAGTCAGGCGAGGCATAAAAGCCCGCGAAAGGTTCTATGGCAGGCTGAGATGACGGTCGACCATCTGGTACAATAAAAAGGTTAAACGATCGATGTTTTACGCACATCGAGGTGTGTCCAATGAGGATGGTGTGGCTCTCGCCATCAAGAGCGGCTGACGCCCACAAACTCCAATCATTTTTTGACAAAGTAACACGGGCAGAAGGTTTAACCGCGCAGCATCACACTCTGCAAGGTTACCCATACGGTCAGTGTATTTTTGGAAAAGATGTCCAGGTGACTGGAAGTCTTGTAATGGATGGGTATCGTTTAAGCCTGAGTCAGCCACATCTTAACTCCCACCCCCCTCCCAGTTTGTTGCGAATGTCTACCTCATTTTTGCGAGTAGAAGGAACGAAGATCATCAATGGAGAAGGCAAGGAAGTCGTTCTCCACGGCGCCGGTCTCGGGGGGTGGATGACGTGAGTCAACGGACCTCCGACGCGAAAAAAGAAATTCAAGATTTCATACTACCATAGGATGGAAAACTTCATCAGTGGTATGAATAACAGGTACAAGTCGCAAACGACAAGGACTCACGCGATTCAGGCTACCCCGGTTGTGAGTTCCAGATCCGAGATGCGTTGAAGAACGCGATTGGGAAAGAAAAATCAGATTTCTTTTTTGACAAGGTGTGGATGTAAGATCCCTTCTCGCGCATGGCAGATGCTCACAATCGAACGGTAGTTCCTTGAATACTTTTTTGCGGAACCCGATGCGGCCTTTTTCAAATCGCTTGGGTTAAATTGCATACGAATAGCAATCAACTACAGACATTTTGAAGATGACAACAATCCACGCGTACTCAAGCTCGATGGGTTCCATCACCTCGATCGTGTCATCGAGGTATGCGCAAAGCACCAGATATACACCATCATCGATATGCATACTGCGCCGGGCGGACAGAACGGTGGTTGGCATTGTGATTCGGCAGTTCATATCGCGGGTGCGTCAGCGGCCAAATCGTTCGTGTCCTCCGGCGTGTAGTGACCCTCCTCTGCATTCGCCATGCTCAGGGTTTTGGATACACAAAGATTTTCAGGACAGACTGATTTGGCTATGGACGCAAGTCGCCAAACGCTACAAAGACAATCCATGGGTAGCTGGATATAATCCGATGAACGAACCCGCCGATCCACATGGTATTGGTCTCATACAATTTTACGACCGTGTCTATGAGGCCATTCGGAGTGTTGACGAGAACCACATGTTGTTCCTAGATGGGAACACATACTCGATTGACTTTTCTGCCTTTCCGGATGATGCCAAGGAGAGGTGGAAAAATACAGCGTATGCTATTCACGATGTAAGCGACTTCATGATTTTTAAGCGAGAGGAAACTCATACTGGCCAACAAGTATGCCGTGTATGGATTCCCAGCCTCCCCTGTACCCTATGACAGGTCGCCAGAGCAGGTCAAACTAATGCGGGATACGTACAAACGCAAACGCGCATGGATGGATGAACGGGGCCTCTGCGTATGGAATGGCGAGTGGGGTCCCGTATATGCGCGAAAAGAATACGACGGTGTGGAGACAGACGAGATCAACATGCGGCGTTACAACGTCCTCAAGGATCAGCTTGACATTTATGCGCCGGTTCGATCATTTCCGTGTTGTGACAAGCAGCACATGCTGATGAACGGACTTTTGTGCCTCTGAACAGGACAAGCTGAGTTGGTCGATCTGGCTATACAAGGACATCGGCTTTCAAGGCATGGTCTATGTTTCTCGCGAAACACCCTACATGAAACTGTTTGGTACATTCCTCGAACGCAAGTTCCGCCTCGCCGTCGACGCATGGGGTACCAATGATAGATACGTCAAAGACATCTACCAGCCGATCGTGCGCCTCATCGAAGAAAATGTACCCAAGGCGAACCAGAGATTATACCCTCCCATCTGGAGCCTCGAGAATAGGGTCACTCGGCTTTCGCGAACCATGCTGGTGGCGGAGTTTATGGTGGAGGAATGGGCTGATACGTTAAAAGGGTTGACCTATGAGCAACTGGATGCGGTCGCGGCGAGCTTCAAGTTTGAGAACTGCATCAAGCGCGATGGGTTGAATGAAGTGCTCACGGAGCACACGGCATCGTTCAGGAGCTGAAATTTACTTGAGATGTGGTAAGCTTACGAGCGTGAACCGATTCAGGGTAATGTACACCTGATCAGCTTTAGATCGTCTCTCATATGTGGACTTGATTTTGGATAACAAGGTTAACATTGTCGCCCGCGTTGCCTTCATCTCAAACGCTGTTCGAGGTATACATTTACTTGAAAAGAAAATGGACACGATCAAAAGAGTGCTCTCTCAACCATGTATGCATAAAACCCTGTGCACTCCGCAGCTGTTTCCATTGTCGCCTTGAATGCATCCCAACTTGAAAATAGCGTCTCGATGTCCACAATCTCTAGCACTGCCGCCCAGTCATGCACGCCCAGCGTGCAGAAGCCATTCCTTACGTAGCATCCCGCGTGGGACGCAAACGCCTCGTCTTCGAGAGCCTGACAAGTCTGACTTGGTGGCGTGGCGTCGATGGCGTCTCCGACGAGCGCAAGTTGGAGGCAGTGCATGACGTCGATCATCCATTGCTGTCCTCGCGCGTCAAACAGGGTGATGTTGTCTAAAAACTTCTGGCAAAAGTGTTGACCGTAGCCGATGGGGTAGCCCTTGGGACCGCAATGGTACCTAGGCTCGAGGCAGTTGGCGTAAAAGCCACACTGGCCGATGGGCGGGTTTGCACATGCTAGGTTGGGCGTAGGCAAACCGAGTGGTTCTTCGTCCAATTTGGAGCAAAGACAGAGACCCAGCAGTAGGGCAACAAAGCACAGTCTCCTGTTGAACGTATTGGAAACAGACCTCAAGTAACAAGGCAAGAAGCTTACAGTGCGTTCAGGGTTAACATGCGAGATTAAAAGACAGACTCTTGGGTAGGTTGACAGAGGGCGTTCGGCTAGTGTGGTGGGTTGGTTGAGACCCCCTTCAGCAGCACGCAAGCAATGGAGTCGCGTGCCGTGAGCGTGTCAACGCAGGCGAATGAAAAAGGTCGTAACACAGATTGTAGCGTGGCATCATTGATGGTGTGAATACCAGAAACGATTGAGCTTCTCGTCTGATTTGGATGGGCAAGTCTATACAGAGAAAGGTTTTAGTCCCGCCATGACGACCAAGTCCCATTCAGAGGACCTCTTCGATCGTGCCTCGGGTCTGCACGCACAGGCAGTGGTCAAGTACCAGTCCTCGTCCACCGTCACGTCTACCCAGTCCGAATATGCATTCCTCCAAAAAATCTTGCAATCCGGCACGCTGTCGGATCGACTCAGTGCTTTGACGCTCCTCGTTCAAAGTAGTCCTTTGCACAACACAAAAGCCCTTGATGCCTTGAAGAGTCTGGCTGAGAAGGGAAAGGGAAAAGGTGGACGTGGTGGCAGCCTAAAAGCGCTCCGCTGTATCGTCGATTGGTGGGTCGGCGGAAGCGCACCCGACCGCAAACTCAAGTGCGTGTTCTCCTTCACCCGTCGACGTCCACACTTGAACATCATGTCAGATATTTCCGCGACCAGCCGTTGTCGACATCCAACGTCGACGACGAGCAGTTACTCGCATGGTACTTTGAAGATTGGTTGAAGAAGTACTTTTTCTCCGTCCTGCAAATACTCGAAACCCTCGCCGCCGATCCCCTACCATACGTGAGAAGCCAAGCACTCTCGTTGATATGCAACCTTCTGCGGAGCAAACCTGAACAAGAACACAACCTGCTCAGGCTGCTTGTAAACAAGCTGGTAAGTGCATTCTCATGATCGTACCTCATGGTTCTAATTCTGCTCAGGGAGATGGAGAAAAGCAAGTTTGTTCTCGTGCCTCCTACCACATTCTTCAGACTCTACAAGCGCATCCGTCGATGAAAAAAGTCATCATACGTGAGATGGCTACGCTTATCTTTGCTCCCGGAGCGCCAACACCACCATCGAAGCCCCAAAACACGGCCAATGGACATGCCCAGTACTACTCTGCGATAACACTCAATCAAATCCTTCTGCAACCCGATGATACGGACGTTGCTTTACAACTCATGGACGTCTACTTTCGCATGTTTGAGGAGCTCCTAGGCGAGGGCAAGATCTCTGAGAACGAAGATGATGCACATGGAAAGCTGGTATCCGCCATTCTTACGGGCGTGAACCGTGCTTTACCATTCGCGAAATTCAACGCTGCCGAAGCGAGGTGATACTGTCGTTTCATTTCTGTTTTTTTAGGGCCCATATTCATTCTGAATACAGTTTCCACAAGCACGTCGATACGCTCTTCCGGATCACACACACGTCCACCTTCAATATCTCGTTACAATCTCTTGTCTTGATCCAACACCTGTCCTCGATGCTTGCCAATCAACCGGGTTCTTCATCCCCTTCATCCCGCTCGCAGACGATCGTGGACCGGTATTATCGTGCATTGTACTCTTCGCTTCACGACGTGCGATTGGCATCGTCATCGAAGCAGACGATGTACTTGAATTTACTGTTCAAATCCCTGAAAACCGACGCCAACTTGGAGAGAGTGAAGAGCTTCATTCGTCGGTTCATCCAGGTGTTGGTCAGTGGTGGGGCTGGAGGCAATGAACTTGTAGTTGGAGGGCTCTACTTGCTTGGAGAAGTAAGTGCAACCTTCGTCCCGCCTCCGTGGCCGCCGACAGCTATATTCCAAGGTTTCTAGCGCCATTCCGAGTTTGCGCACATTCCTGCAAGGGGCATCGATTGCGTCAGATACGGAAGATTATGACCCTCGAAAGCGGGACCCCCAGTTTGCGTGTCCATCGTCTTCCCCATTGTACGAACTTGTACGTCGCTTTCAGTCGTCATTCTGTTTGTATTCGAACCCGCCTTTCCAGCTCCCGCTCCTGCATCATTATCATCCCACGATTTCTCTTCACGCCCATCAGCTGCTCACGTCGCAGCCCATCACTTCGAGCCCAGACCTCACTCTCAACACACTCTCCCATTTCCTCGATCGCTTTGTATACAAGAACCCCAAAAAGCCAAAACAAAAAGGCGCGAGCGCCATGCAGCCCGCTGCGCATGCGTCCGACGGCACTGGCGTCAAACGGATCAAAGGCGAGGTCAGCGGGGGCGTGCTCCCAAACGAGGAGAAATTCTGGAAGAAGAGGGTCGAAGACATACCCGTGGACGAGGTGCGCTACTTCTTGTCGATCGTTTCGCGCCATCTCACGGACGACGCTTTGCAGATCTTCTTCCACAAGTATTTCTCCAGGAAACACCGCAAGCGGCTCGGTCGAGCGGCCGAGGGTGATGGCATTGAAGGGGTGGAATCAGAAGAAGATGCACGGGATTCTGCCGTAGTGTCTGACGGGGACGGTGTCGAGAGCGAAAAGGAGGATGGGTCCAACGAGGGAGACGAGGACGCTGTATGGAAGGTGCGAACCTTGAGGATCCTCTTGTTCCCTACGCTCACGAAAACACCTAGGCCATGCTGGCTACCATGCCCCGAGAAGAGGGAGACGATGCTTTCTTGGATAAAGATATCGATGACGACGAAGTACCCTCTGATCTTGACGGAGCCGAAGACGCACTCGACATCGACTCCGAAGGAGACGGCCTTGATGAGGATGATGGTGTACTTGCTGAGGGGTCCGACGATGACGACTTGGTTGCCGTGGATGACATTCCAGATGGCCTGATCGAGTACGATGGTTCGGACGCAGAGACGGAACAGAGCGACGGAGAGTGGGGAGGCATCGGTGGCGGCGAGAAACGCAAGCGGAACGACAAGGGCCAAGGCAAGCGGAAGAAACGGAAGACCTTGCCCACGTTTGCCACCTACGAGGAATACGCGAGGATGATCGAGGAGGGTCCAGAGGATGACATATAGGTACACCTGATTCGTCGACTTGCGCCAAGCAATGTTAACCTTGAATGGGGCCCGCATGCTTTGCAAGCAGTCAAACTATCGCGCGTGTTGCAATGCCTAAGTTTTGAAGCTCACTGCGACCACTACTCTCCTTAGTCTGGAGGTCATGGCTTATATGAGAGTGAAGATCTGGTAGTTCTATTGATGCATCTAAATAATGCGTTGACAGAATCCACTAACGATAAATAAAGTCCAAGTGGCTCGATACAACGGGCCTCATCCCTCAAAGGCACCAGGTGCCACGTCTACCCCAAACGTGCTCTTTGCGATGCCTCTCACCGCCCTCTCCAGCTCGTCTTCAAACCCGGTGCTCGGTCTGCCCATCATGTGTTGGACCCATTGACGTACTCTACTTGTCCAAAAGGCGAGATCGATGGACAACATGACGCCCCGAAAGGCGAGGTAGCGCCAGTACTCTCTCGCACGCTCCGTCCATGTGAGATTGGTAGACGTCATCAGGGATGCGGAGGCCCAGAACCCCGTAATCTTGATACGATTGACAGGTGAACCAAACACCTGATTATTTCCTATCGTGGAGGAAGGGAAGATAAAAGGTTAGATGTGCAACAGATGAAACCGATTCCGGGGAACACCGACCCTGTACGATTCTGCCGGTTTTAATGTTACAAGTCAAACCGACTAATCGCCATCCACGCCTGTTCAACACTCACCTCATGTTCCTCCCCAGGAAGATGAGCTCCTTGGGCATCTTGTCCGTGTCAAGCAAGAAGCGCTTCAGCCTGGCCTTCATCAGCACGCTCTGTTCGTACTGATTCGGCTGTTGCGTATGCCCGTTTTTATCCACGGTCTTGTTTTTTCTGCCGTTCCGCACCGGGCGCATCAGGGTTGCACTCGCGAACAAATCCGGTGTGCCAATCCCCCACGACGTCGTCACACGCTCTATTGTATCCCAGTCCCCTGCGAGCAGGCCTCTCCACAGCGAGGCATACTCGCGCCTGAATGCCCCCTTGACGCGCACGTACAGGCCATGGTCAAGCAAGACTAGCTGGGGGTACTTTGGATTGGTAGGATGGGGTCGGACAATGATATTGCCGGGATGCGGGTCGCAATGGACCCAACCCCAGCTGAACATTTGTGCGCTGAACAATTCAACCATGGTTTGCATGACGGATTTGACGCCCCCTTTCAGGCGAACCCCCTCGAGGGAGGATTGTGTCTTGTGATTGGAAACAGGGGCCGCCTGATTATCATCACCCATGAGCCGTCGAATGGCTGGACGGTCGCTTAAGCGGATACCATCGATCCATTCGGCAGTGAGTACTTTTTTCGTGGAATATTCAGGGTAGACCTTGGGTATATGTACCTTGCCTGTGAGGCGTGGTTCACTGGCAATAAAACGAGCGGTAACACGGGCATTCTCCGCCTCCTGGACGAAATCGAGCTCCTGCCTTAGATGGCTGTTGATAAAATCTGGCAGGACGTAAGCATGCCCGGCAACGATACGGAAGAAGGAATGCACTTGCCAACGGCAAAATAGACGGGAAGGTCGAACAAATAATTTTGGAAAATCCACATTACCAGACGGAATGCGCCGAGATCCCACTCGATCTGCTTTGACACGTCTGGCTTTTGGACCTTGACCGCAACCCACTCGCCGGACATGAGCTTGGCACGATGGACTTGCGCAACGCTGGCACTTGCGATAGGGTCACGTTCGAATACGTCAAAGATGCCATCGGGACCCGTGGGAGGGCGGCCAAATTCAGATTTGAAGACGGATAAGACGTCGGCATAGGGTATCTGAGGTGCGTCGTCAAACAGGCGAGCGAATTTGTCCTGTATCGGGGGAGGGAGGAGGGGCGAATTCGCACCGATTGCTTGCCCTGGAGTGAAGAATGAATTTAAAGGCCGTCACGCATGGATCCAGAGTGCACACCGATTTTTATGTACAGACCACCGTTGGAGGTGAATAGATGGTACATCCTGTCGGCCACGCGCGCATGAAGCTGGGGGATCCGGTCGGCCTTGTCGGGCTGAAAGTTGAGCTTGTAGTCCAGAGATATCACAGCACACTTGAGATAAAGTACGACAGGCATGGATAAGTGGTACGTTATGGGCAGCAAATATGAAAAGAGGCTGGGAAATGCACGCTCGCGTCGCGGGTGCGTGTGCGCAATGCGACAGGACGAAACGCTACTCACTGTCCAGAGAGTGCGAAAGTTGCGCCGCACGGCAGAGGCGTTGAACTGGTAGTCCAAGAACCAGAGCGTGCCGAGCGACAGCGCCAGGCAGGCGGACGTTCTGCCGAACTTGCCGAGTCGCGGCTTGTCGTTCTTGATCGGGGTTGTCGCGAGAGATCTGCGGTGGACACGACAGAAAGCGGGCTTGCACCGTTGCAGAGCGAACATCGTCGGATGTGACGAAGAGGCCGCGCTGCCACTCGCTGCCGGGATGCCGCGCTCGGATCGGACTGGATTGCTATTACCTAATTGGATTCGCCAGCGACTATATCAAGCGAGGCCAAGCACTTCGCTCGCTTCTTCCAGTTTCGCCCCCACTCGAATGGTACCAACGCCTCTGCGTTCCCCACGCTCTTCTCGTCTGATCCTCACTCTTGCATCCGTTCTGTCCCAGCATGTGCCCAACCTTGCTCGCACCCTCAGCAGCCCCGACGCTGATCATGATCCCTCGTCCGCCTTTCACTCCTACGCCAAGCGTGCCGCCTCGGCGCACTCTCCAGAATTCATCGTCTTTGCCTGTCTCATCCCCGTCCTTGTGCTCCTATCCGGCCTATTTGCCGGTCTGACATTGGGCTACATGAGCTTGGACGAGACCCAGCTCAATGTCCTCAGTATCAGCGGTACACCGTCAGTCTCTTTTACGTCAGCCTTTGTGCGCCGTCACACTCATGTCCCAACAGGCAGCAGAAGCTGTACGCTGCAAAGATCAAACCTATCCGTGAGAACGGTCACCTTCTCCTGGTCACTCTCTTGCTCGCCAACATGATCGTGAACGAAACACTGCCTATCATCTCCGATCCTGTTCTCGGTGGTGGCGTTCCAAGCGTCATCGTCAGCACAGTCCTCATCGTCATGTAAGTCGTCCGCAGTCAATCAGACCGTGGTCTAGAACAACCACGTTTGATGTCATGTTCCCTTTCGGTCTCTTTTCTTGTCGCCCCTTTAATTCGCTTCCGAGTTGCTTATCTCTTCTCAGCTTTTCGGAGATTATTCCGCAGTCTGTCTGCACTCGTCATGGTCTCTATTTGGGTGCAAAAATGGCCGGTTTTACACGTTGTTTGATCTACCTCTTGGTTCGTTCCCCCTTTGTCCCGACGCACTCGCTCATCCCCGATAGGGGGTGGTTGCCTGGCCCGTCGCCAAACTTCTCGAATATGTTCTGGGACCTCATCACGGCATCATTTACCGAAGAGCAGGTTGGACTGCACATTCCTCGCCATAACGCATGTATTGAACCCCTTTTATAGAACTCAAAGAGTTGATTGCGATGCACTCTTCTACATCCTCGCACGGCGGTGACTTGAAAAGTGACACAGTCACTATCATAGGCGCTACCCTTGATTTGCAGGAAAAGGTTGTGACACAGGTTAGGTTTCCTTTTTTTTCCAACTTGTACTCATCCTGAGGCACAACATGAACAGGCTATGACTCCCATCAACAATGTCTTTATGCTTTCCATCAACTCCAAACTGGATTATGAGACAATGAAAAAAGTCTGCTTGACCGGTCACAGTCGTGTCCCTGTCTACGAAGAGGTAGATGTTGTCGTAGATGCCTCTGGTCGTCTAGAGAAGGCCAAGAAAATCATTGGCGTCCTTCTCGTCAAACATGTATGTATCTGTTCCCCGCATCTACAACTCACTCAACGATGGCGCTAGTGTGTATTGTTGGATCCTAAAGGTAGTCTTCTTTCCTTGCCTAAGCAGACATCTTCTAACTACCGCTAGATGCCATCCCATTGCGCAAGTTGCCCCTCAACAAGGTGCCTTTTGTGCCAAGTAATGAATCCCTACTTGGTATCTTGGACAAATTTCAAGAGGGTCGCTCCCACATAGCTATTGTCTCTCGCATCAGTGTAGAGAAGGCCGCTTCTGTCAAGAAAGTTGCAAAACGCACTCTTACCCAGCGCTTACGCCAGAGAGTTGGCATTAGCGACTCTAGCGACTCTTCTGAATCCAGTGACGACGAGGATGCTCCTACGCCCAGGATGAAGACCAAGGACCGCAAGCGGAATAAAGGTGTATCATGGTCTGACGATCCAGAGAAAGAGTCGGTTCAGTGTGATGATGCTACAGAGGTAAACAGTACAGAGAAGGAATCTCCTCGAGCCTCCTCGAAGAGCAGCGGTAGAACCAAGGGACGGCGCCAGCCTGAAAACATTGATATCGAGGCGGGGCCAATCGAAGCAACGGAAACAGTCGACGGCGCCAATGACAAACGGAGGATAAGGTTACCAAGACCTGGCGCTGGGTTAGAGCAGAACATGCCCGCTGACGCCCTTTTGACCAAGAAAGATGCCAAGGGTTTTCTGCAGGGTATTGATCCCGCCATTATGCCACTCGGTATCATTACTCTTGAGGATGTTCTCGAAGGTCGAGGGTTTACTCCTTTGTGCGCTTACCTTTCTTGACGTCAATTTTTAGAGCTGATCGGCGAAGAAATATACGACGAATTCGATTTTGAAGCTGCAAATGGCACTATCTCGTCTTTCGTTCCCTCCGAGCATGCTGATACTAAGAGCTTTCCTGAGACTGAAGCCTTCCCCAGCTTTGTTTCTCAGATCCAGGACGTTTCCGACGTATCGCGTCCTGCTCTCCGCCCACTCAATACCCGCGGTTTAAACTTTCTACGGTCAACGAGTGCTCCTCCAAGTCCTCGCAATCGCAGCAGAGTTCCAGAGTTTTCCACGCTTCCTCAAGCAAATCAAACAAATACACTTCCGCCCACCGATGTTTCGGGGGACCCCGAGAATATTGTTATAACTGCTGGTGCCACTGACGAACTCAAAACCACAGGAGGAATGCCCACAGAATCTACTTGTGGCGTTACCCCGGCCTCTCAACACACCACCGAACCCGGCGTAACGCGGTCCACACCTTCAAAGAAGCGTGCCATAAGCAGCTCCGGTACCGCTCCACCACTCGCCAGTTCCGTGACCCCTGCTGCATCGAGATCTGCCTCTCCGGCACCCTCTCTTGAGGCCATTCTACTGGACAGAAAACGTCGTTTGGCGGCCGCTGCCGCTGCTGGTAGAGAACCGGGCACTGTGATCACGCCCCCTGTTTCAGGCACTTACGAAAACCACGACGCAAGAGTTCCAGCGATGCGACCTCCGGCTATGTCCCCTAAAGGCACGAGCAAGTTCAAGAGCAGTCCCCTTGGAGGCGGCGATCGGACAGGTGTTGTGATTGCGGAGAAGGTTAAACAAGACATACGGGGCGACACAGGGGTTATTCGTATACCTGACGAGGCGAACAAGACTGGTCCGGACAAGAAAGAGGACGACTCTGGCTCCTTATAGCACTGATCCACCCTCAGCATTGTTTGGCAGATTATTTTAGAAGCCTTTCTTGCCTCGATATCTATGCTTCCAACTCTTTTAGTTTCTTATTCCATGTTACATTCATGTATGCCTTCTTTTGTTTCAACGTAGCTCGCTTTTGAGCTTCGTTATAGTTTTGTATGCCCTCTGTGGTGGCGCTGAGCCGCACGATATCCTATCTACTACCCGTGTACTTGAGAGTTGAGATGCACTTCCAACGTTTGATGCAGTCGTGGACGTGAACTTTCTGCGAGCTCTGAAGCTCGTACTGTCACGTCATACCCATCCACTCAAATGTAGGATCCGAGATCAGACGCAAAACCGCTCCTTTGTTCCACACTGGTCTCCGGTACGTCTCGCGATTAATCGATGATTTCTGCCAAAACGATATCCTGAGTTGAAATACTGAAATGCTCCGAAACTGTTGGTCAACCTGATGCACTCCGAACGAAACCCGTACTACGTAGCCCGTCGCCAAGTTTCGTTTCCATACCCATACCCTTCCTGACGCCTTCCTTCATCTCCAATCCTGCGCTTTCAAGTCCGTCCAAAACAGCGCGGTACAACGATTCCTCCGTCGGGCCCTGTACGCCCCTACCGAGCACTTTCCCATCCAAAATGGCCAGCGTGGCAAACGCCACCGGCAGTCCGACGCAGCGCGACATGGCAGAGGCAGTCGAGGTACCGTAATCGATGAGCGAGGAAGTGTATACCTCCGTCTCGCCCCCGGCAGCACGAGGCTGGGCGACGATCTCGTGCGAGAGGACGACGAGGTCGCGCTCCTCCGGCGCGTACCTGAGCTTGTGCGCGAGGACCTGGGTGAAGAGCTCGATCGGTGCCGCGGGCCGCGTGGGGAGAGGCGGCGGCGGCGTCGACGCGGGCAGCGAGGACGAGGACAGCGAGGGAGGGACGAGGCCGAACCAGCACAGCGCCTCCCACGCGCGCTCGCG